>JAGFMF010011823.1:2764348-2780271 GCA_019455555.1 Galemys pyrenaicus
GAAGGGAAGGGAAGGGAAGGGAAGGGAAGGGAAGGGAAGGGAAGGGAAGGGAAGGGAAGGGAAGGGAAGGGAAGGGACCCAAAACAGAGCCAGAAACAAGGAGAACAGAAAACCTGAAGCAATGAACAAGCATAGAGGGAACAAAGCAGAAACTAAACACGAAGAAAAAGAGAAGGGAAAGAGAGAAAATGAAGAAGAAATGGATAGACAAATAGAAATAAAGCAAGAACAACAGAAAAGACAATCAGACCAAGGGGGGAAAAAAAAGGGCTAGGACAAGATACAAGGGAGAAAAAGGAGGGGAGAGGAAAAGTAAAAAACACCAAAAGCTAAAAGCAACTGGAACAAAACAATCTAAAACCAAAACTAAACAGAACAAACAAACAATCAAAAACTAACACACAACAACATATATAAAACAACAACAAAAACCCACCCCACTAGGGTGGGGGGGGTACAGGGGGAGGTGGTGGTGGTGCTGATTGACTCGCAGCAGCAGATAAGGGCCCGTGTGGTAACTCGTTAGGTGATGGGGTTCCTGAGAACTCCTTTCACCTGAGGTCTAGAGTTCCCAAACGGCCCCCTATGTAGGGACTAGTTCTGTATGGCTCCCCTTAATATCAGTCTCTGCGTAGGGGGAAGAAGTAGCCATATACAGTTGGCACACAAGCTGTGTCTGTCCTAAACTCCGTATGCCCGTCTGACCTCCTGCGGATGTCCCTGGATTCTGGATCTAGATGTTGAAGAGGATTTTCTGCGTATGGAGTGAGGCTTCTTTTTTCTGATTGACTTTTAAAGCTCATATCTCAGCCTGCAAGGGTGGCTTTGTGACCCGCGGTTCCCCTGGTGGGAAAAATCCCAATCAGACTTCGGACTTGAATATGGTTCTACCATTATTTGCTGTGAGATCTTGGGTAAATCAACCTGATGGGGCAGATCCTATACATCTAAATCATGTACAACACTGTAAACCAGTGTTACCTTAATAGAAATAAAATAAAATTGGGAGAAGACCAAAAAAAAAAAGGTAATAAAAAAAAAGATGTGATTTTTTTCCTTCAGCCTTCCTCCCACTAGCCTATAGGTTCTAATCACTTTTGCTCACATTGATGAAATTTCATCTCCTTATAGTTATAACTTCCTCTTCATCACTGAAATAATTTTTCTTATTCATCATAGAAAAAACAAATTATGTTACTTTGTTTCTTAAAATTACATAAAAGAACCCTATAGTTTTTTTCTATAAAATCCAAATTTCTTAGCATGATATGAAAGACCTATATCTCAACAATCTTGGACACCTATGATGTAATGCTATATTCTCTCTTGCTTTCACAAATGCCTTGGACTCTGTATAGAACTCCAATTTTCTGATTTTACTTTTGGAAAGACTTTGCTAACTATGTAGTTCAAATGACAAAACCAAAGAATATTTCCTAAGATTTGAACTTATTGAAACTGATTTTGAAAAATCTGAAATCAAGCTTACTGATTTTGTTAAGATCTTTATATGCCATTGGGAATAACTCAGTTTTCTTTAACAGTGACTACTGCTATCCAATTGTTAAAAATCATTTATGAGAGGAATACCAAATTTACTTCTCATTAATTGTAAATTGCTTTTGTGCTATAAGACTAAGATTCCATTGTATTTAGTATAAAATATTTGAGACAGAAGACTATAATAATAATGCAATATCCAAAAAGTAAAGTCAATTTTAAATTTATTGTACTGTACTGCAAATTTTAAACTGAAATTGGCACAATGTTTTCAAAGGAACCAGGAAATATTTACTAGAAAACTGATTAGAAGTTGTTATTATTCTAGAAATGCACAGAAAATAGTGGATGAATCTCATGGTGAATTAATATAGACCACATATGTATACATATATACATGTGAATACATACACATTCTTATATACGCATGTATTTTAATTCAATTAGGATAACTGGGAATTAAATGATATCTTAAAACACCCAAAGATTCAAAAGTATAAAGAAAAGAAAGTATATAGTATAAACAAAAAGAAATTCTCCCACCTTCCCACCAAGATACCAGGATTTTGTAGACATGAAAAATGCCATACTATACCTTGATTTCTTCTATTTCATCTGGTACTATCTTGTATGCTGATATAGTCCCACCCAACCTGAAATTAGGAGAAGAAAATATTCTCAAAACCAGCAATAGTGTATATTAAAAAAAATATGGACTATTTCTGCCATTAGTACTGCCACCAAGAGTTGCCGATAGCCCTTCCCAGTAGCCATTGAGGAAAACTATTTTGTGCTTATGTTTTCCATGTATATTAATTAATAAGAGATAGGTAATGAATGACTACTGAATAAAAACTAAATACTATTATTAATGGTTTTAATGATACTGAAACTTCTATCTCCACTGCTGAATCTGTCACAACTAAGATGTTTCAAAAATCAATAGAGAAACTTTTTCTTAATAAATTTTAATTTTCAGAGTAGTTTTAGGTTAGGTTTGCAGAAAATCTGAGCAGAAAATAAAAAAATAATTTCACAGATTCTCCCACCAGTTTTTCACTGTTAACATCTTACATAGTACATTTGTCACAACTGATGAATGCATATGACTTTCTTTATTTTTAAAAGTAACTTAAACAAGCATAGACGTGGGTACCCATCACTGTCTTAGGGAAAAGATGAGCATATGAGATTTACAAATTTAATCCCTAAGATAGAATCTTTTCCTTGAAACAATATATCACTACATGTGAAGTTCATCTGATTGGAATACTTTTTTAAGTGCAAAGATTTAAATTAGTTAAATACTAACATTCTAGTTTCTATTAGCAAACAATCCAGCCAATAATTTTTATGGTATACATAGGTCAAAAAACACATGATGGGACTATTATAAAGACAATAGTAGAATTAAAGAAGATTAAAATCAAGGAGTTGAGAATTTAGCTCTGTTGGAGCCACCAGTCTCTATACTGTTTGCAATAGGAGTTGAATGAGCCTACATTCCCACCAATAGTGTACAATGATTCCTTTCTCTCTATAGCCTTGCCAACAAGTTAAATTTTGTTGATAATTTTGGTTGCTGTTTGGTTATTTTGGTATGAGTCATTTCATAGGTGTAAAGTGGTGTCTCATTGTGATTTTGATTTGCCTTTTCCTGATGATAAATGATGGTGAATATTTTTGCATTTGCCTGTTGCATATTTGTATGTCTTCCTTGGAGAAGTTCTGTTAGATCTTCTGCCCAGTTTTTGATTGGGTTATTTGTTTTATTTTTGTTGAGTTGTAAAAATTTTTATAGCTCTTGGAATATGAGCTCTGTGTTCAATGTATGATAGACAATGTTTTCTCCCATTCAGGATGTCTTTTCATTTTAATAATAGTTTTGCTTGTTGTACAGAAGTATTTTAGTTTGATTCTAGTTGCTGGAGTTTTAAAGACAGGGACCATCTACTATTCATTTATCCAGCACCTAGAATAAGATCTGGAAATATCAATAATAACAATTATCACCTAATGACCATTTGCTATGTTCCCAGTCAATGTTTTAAGTGTTTTTACATGAAAGTTTAAAACAAACCTTTAGTACAGATATTATTTTAGCTGTTTATGAGCTCATCCTGAAGGAATGAAAATACTTGAGAATATATGTCTCAATAAAAATCCATTAAAATATGCAAGTAATTAAGAAGATGCCTAATTAAGCTAAAAGAGAATCTTTAAAAATCATCTATCTCATGATTAATATTCACTCTTACAGATATTATTGAAGCACGTGCTAACAAAGATTTACAGCATGAAGGATCAACTCAAGTCAAAAATTTTTATAACATGTCATGTAAAACACAAACATCAAGAATCCACTTAATAATCACTAGTAGATAATTTACCTGACCTCTAATTTTTTAGTTATTAGTGATAAAAGTGATGTGTAGAGTCTATCATCACACAAAACTCTGGCACATTATCAAAAGAAGCATCAAAGGAACGTTTCCTCTCAGTGTCTGATAAAACTTGAACCTTCTTCACAGAGGTAATGGAATTGTAATAAACAGTTGTGTTTTCTACCTCAATGTTAGGTTTAGCTCTAACATTATTTTATTCCTTATGGCTTACTTGTGGATACTGAATAAATCAAAACATACAAAAGAGCAATGCTAAAGTAATCCCTCTTGTAATACATTAAACTTTTTTCACTATTCTATAAAAATAAACAGTTTATACGTTATATATTAAAGAGTTGAAGATAGCCTAAATAAAACATGTACTATCACCTAGCCTTATTCAGTTTTACACTAACACATTAATGTATCCTTAACACAAACAAAGTGCTGTATAAGAAAGAGAATTACGATAGAAAATCAAAAGAGAATGGGGAGGTGACATTACTATAAGACAAAACAAACTATAAGACAAAACAAACTTTCAGTCAAAACAAACTTTCAGTCAAAAGAGGTTATGAGAAAACAAAAGGATACTATATAAAGGTAGAAGGCTTAGACATTAAGAAAATATGACAATTATAAATATGTATCACATCTGTTCATACCTAATAAAAGAACCAAAATGTTCTAAATAAAAACTGACAGTATTGAAGGGGAAAAAAGTTCTACATTAGTAATTAGAGACTTCAACACACCAATTTCAATAATGGACTGAAAAGAATACAAAATCAAAAAAGGGAAAATTCAAAAAAAATGAATGGATCAATCAGAAAGAAATTAATAAGGAAACAGAAGATTTGAACAACACTATAAATTTGACCTATAAGACATATGCAGAATAATCTACTCAACAGCAGTATGTACATTCTTCTCTAGTACACACGGAACATTCTCCAGGATAGGGTACATGTTAAAAAACACAACACGTCTGAAAAAACTTAACAAGCAAATGTGTTGTCTCAACAAATTCCAATAGACTTTAAAATCATACAAAATGTCCTCTCTAACTGTCATTGAATGATATCAGAAATCAATACAGGAAGAAAATTAGAAATTTTTAAAAAATGTTGAAAATTAATCAACATACTCTTCTACATCAAAGTAGAAATTACAAAGAAATTAGAAAATACCTGAGATGAATATGACACAAAAATGTGATTTATTAAAAATATGGGATGCATCAAACGTAGTGGTAATAGGTAAATTACCTATTCACCACTTCTATTCAACATATTGTTGGAAAATCTATCCAGAGCAACTAGAAAAGAAAAAGAAATAACAGGGCCTCCCTGGTGGCGCAGTGGGTTAAGAAACGCACTATGAAGCAGACCGCAGCCACTGCAGCACGAGTTCGATCCCTGCTGCCGGCCAGGGTGGGGACCCACATGGCGCAGCAGACATCTCCTGTTGTGCCCGCTGCTCCCCTCAGCAGTGTACTTCCATTGATCTGCCTGTTCTGCTCCCCGCTCTCTGTGGTGAATCCTCTCACCCCCCAAAGCTCTGGCCTGTATCCCAGTGCTTGTATGCATAAATAAATAAATCTTTAAAAAAAAAAAAAAGAAAAAGAAATAACAGGTATCCAAACAAGAAAGAAAGAAAATCTCTATTTGCAGGTTAACATACCTATTATTAAAAGAAAAGAATGATATCAGTCAGTAACTTTATACCTTAAGGAACTATAAAAAAGGAGAGTAAACTAAAACCAAAGCTGCCAAAACGAAAAAACAATATCCTTTACACAAAATGTTAGTATAATAGAAAATAGAAAAAATACTAAAGATAATTAAGAAAACTAAAAGTTCATTCCTTTAATAATAAAAAATAGGGAAAAGAGAAACTTTTAGCTAGTTGACACCTCCCTCACTCCAAATAAAGAAAGCAAGACTCAATTAACTACAGTCAGAAAGGAAGTGAGATCATTGAAAAATCTTAGAGGAAAAAAGAATTATAAAAACATATTCTGAAAAATTTTAGATTGACAAATTTAATAATCAAAATGAAACAGACACATTCTAGAAACATAACATAAAGACCTAAAACAGAGGTTGATTTACTCAATAATCACAAACCTCCAAAAAAGCAAAGTCCAGAGCACATGACTTTACTAGTGAACTAATACCAAATATGTAAAGAAGAATAAGTACAAATCCTTTCATAATCATACAAAATACTAACAAAATTACTGGCCAAATAATAATATGAGGTTAGCGTTAGCCTGACAATCAAAGGCAGATAGGGAAATCACAGTAACAAAAACTAAAGATCAAGAATCCTTATAAACAAAGATTGAAAAATCCTCAAGAAAATACTAGTAAACTGAATTTAGCAGCATAAATAGTCCAATTACAAATGGGACTGCCCCTAGAAATGTGAGGGTGGCTCAACAGAAGGAAATCAGTGGAAGATAATTAAAGAAAAATATTCAGGTGGTCATATAGTAACAGAGAGACAAATTTGAAAAAATTTCAGTAGTCTTTCAGATAAAAACATTCAAAAAGTTAGAAGAGAACTTGCCCAAGTGGTAAAGCCATAAATGAAAAACCCACAACTAACATCCTTAATGGTGAAAGAAAAGAGAGATTTATACTTGAGATCAGGAAACGACAAAGATGCCTGCTTTCACCACTTCTATTCAACATATTGTTGGAAAATCTATCCAGAGCAACTAGAAAAGAAAAAGAAATAACAGGTATCCAAACAAGAAAGAAACAAAATCTCTATTTGCAGGTGACATGATCTCATATGCAAAAACACCTGGAATCCACAAAACAGAATTTATAAACAAATTCAGCAAAATACAAAGTCAACATGCAAAAATCAGTATGTAAATTTTATAAATGAACAATGTGGAAAGGAAGTTAAGAAAACATTCCATTCACAACTGTATCAAAAGGAATAAAATACTTAGTTTAGGAATAAATTTACCCAAGAAGCTGAAAGTCTTACATACTGAAAACAACAAAACATGCTCAAATAACTAAAAAGACCTAAATAAATGGAAGGCACATAGGTATATGGATCGCAAAACTTATTAAGAAAAAAATACTATCTAAAGACATGGACACCTTCAAAATCCCAATAGTTGTTTTTTTTTCCTTGAAAATAGAAAAACCCATCCTACAATTCTAAGGATACAGTTAAACTTTTTTATTGATTAATGTAATGTTCAGTATATGCATATGTTCATTTTTAATGATGCAGTCCTAAAATTTATATTAATACAATCTTATAGTACAATATTAATTCAATAAAAATAATAAAATTCATATGGCATCTCAAAGGAATCTAATGCCCAGAACAATCTTGAAAAGATGAAACATAGTTAAATGAGTCATACTTCCTAATTCCATAACTCATTACAAAGTTACAGGAATTACAAAGTGTGGTGAAGCTATAGAAGCAGACATAGAAAAAGGTGACAAAATTGAGAGACCAACAGCAAATCTTCACATATATGGCCAATTTACATTTGATAAGGAACAGATAATGGGAAAGAAACTTCTTTAATAAATGATTATTGGAAAAACCAGATATCCACATGTAAAGAATGAATTTGCAATCTTAGTTTACAGCATATGTGAAAATTAAGTGAAACCATATAAAGTTAGTCTGATTATTAGAAAAAGAGCAGAGTAAAAGGAAGATGCTTCTAGTGAAAACTGCTTGGAAAATAACTATTCAGGGACAAAATTATCTCCTTTTCCTATACATTTCAAATATGCATTTGTTATTCCAATTCATTTATCTGTCATTACATATACTACTTTATTTTTGTTATTGCTTTTGGGTTGTGTGTATTATTTTCACCATACATTATAAATTACTTAGAAAACAGGAAGAGTTTTTATCCTAAAAACAAAAAAACACACCCTACTCTGTTCAGTGTTCAGCATTATGATATGCACACATAAGGCACTTTCTGTGTAACTGCTGAATAAATTATATGGTGAAGTATCACACTGAGAAAAATGAACAATTAAGGCTACTTTGTTCATTTTTTTCTTTTGATTTCTCTATATTCCTGTCTTCTGTTCCCAAACTAAATGGTTCATCCAGGCTTCCTGCCAAAGTTAATTCAACATTCTGACACTTTACTGTAGATCTATATAAGCTACTCAAGGTATAACATTTGAATATTATCCCTATAGCTTTTTTTTATAGTACAGCAACATGAATTTATAATAACATGGAAATTCAATAAAATACTAAAAACCAAAAAACACTTTCAACAAGATTATAATTTTAATTGCCTTATCTACATACTCCTGTTCAGTTGAAAAAAAATTTGCTAAAATCACCAGAGTAGTTCTCAACTGGCAGTGATTTTGTTTCCAGTAGACATCTGGCAATATCTGGACACATTTTTATTAGTTACAACTTGGATGATACTACTGGCATCTAGTGGTTAGAGGCCAGCAATGAGGATAAGCATCCCAGCAATGCACAAGAGAGCTTCCCAAAATAATTATCCAACCCAATATGTCAATATGGTTTCTGTAGAAACCAAACAGAAAACAAAAAAATAAATGTTTTCAGAAGTAAATATTTACTATGGAATCTGATACAGACTAAAATCTATTAGTTTTGATTAATCTTTCTGTTCAATGCACTAACTTAACAGTAACAAAACTGTGTGGTTCATTTATTTAATTCAAATAAATTTAATGATCACCCACTTAAAAAATTTAGAGCACAAAAATATTTTAGTCATCATTCTTGTCTATCAAGAACTTATAATATATGTACAGAAATGTGATATAATTAGGTACAGAAAAATATAATTAAATTGAAAATGAGTACACAGACAATAAGAATTATTAAATAGCAGAATATAGAAGGAAAGGTGGACCAGAATGGTTACTCAAGACCTGAAAGAGAAAATGAATTTTATTTTGGGTCTAAAATGGATTGAGTTTAGAAAGGTAGACATAAAGAGGAAAAGTACTTCATGTGAGAAGCACAGTGTAAGTTAAGGTAGTATGGAGCAATACATACTACCTAGAATAAAAGTTGAGTGTTCAAATAAGTAGTTTTATAGGATTGGGAAGACATAAGGGAGCAGGACCAACAAAATATTAAGTGCCAAACTGAGTAAGAACAGTTTTCATTACATAAATAAGGACAACTGATATTTCATTGCTGAGGGAAAATAACAAGATAACAGATTTAGGAATTATATAAATCAAGGTTTTCCAGATCTATCTGGAAAGTTAGGGTTATCATAAGAATTGGCTTATGAGGCTATGTATGCCAAAAGTCCAATAATCAAGCCATGATGGAAAAGCCAAGATCCAGTAGTATAAATCAATCCTAACCAAAATGCCTGAGAAATTGAGACGCTGATGATACAATTCCCAGACTGAGGTTGAGAGTCTGAAAAATCAGGGTCTCCGTGGTGGGCAAGGGTATATAATATAGCTCAGCACTATGAAGTTCTCCGCAGTCACTGCAGAACAAATTCAAATCCCTGACCAGGGAGCTGATTCACATAGTGAAGCAGACTTCTACTGTCTCACCCACTGCTCCCATTAAGCAGTGTATTTCAGTTATTTTGAATTTTCTGTTTTCCACTCTGTCTCTGGTGAATCCTCTCACTCCCACAACTCTGACCTGTACCCCAGCTCTTGTATGCATAAATAAATAAATCTTTAAAAAACATAGTCTGAAAATCAGAGCTGGTGATGTGAGTCCTAAGGCCCCAAACCAGTAGTTATAATGTTCAAAGGCAGAAGAAAATGGACGTCCTACTTCAAGAAAAAAAGTAAAGAGAATTTGTCAAGCCCCTTGACTTTTTGGTTTCAGGGACCCAGTGAACTGAATGATGCCTATTCACATTGGTGAGGATGGACTCTTTCACTGACTCTACTGAATCAAATGCTATTCTCTTCCAGAAACACCATTACAGTCACACTCAGAAGTTATTTTTTAAAAAGCTAAAAACAAAGAAAATATATTTAAGAGGTTTTGAAATGCACCTGTCTATCCCTTTGGTTAGTTAACACATAAAATTAACCATCAAAAAAAAGAAGAGTTAGGAAGCAGTACTGGAGAATGAAGAAGAAAGTGCTGACAAAAACATAAAAAAAAAAACCCAACATGTATTAATTCATGTATGCAATAACGAGGATCTGATTTACAAGAAAGAAATGACTGGAGAGAAGCAAGGAACATTAACTCAAGAAAGAAGAACAAAAAGATTCTAGGTAAACTGCTTAATCTCCTAGAGGATAGGATTTTATTAACAGCAAAATAAACAAAACAATTATCAACCTGCCTACCTCATAACTTTGTTGCCAGAAGCATTAAATAATATACAGGTGAATATACCTTATAAAATCCAAATGCTATAGAAATTCATTACTGTTACTTAAAGAATGAAAAATTGAAATATCTGATTGTTTTTATAATAAATATGGGCATAATAAAATGTATGATTATTTTAAAAGGAATAAAAATTATTTAACGTTTAATTTTAAATGATCATAAGCTAAAAATTCTAATTCCAGGCTTTGTGTACAAGTTTATTTTGCTTATACTTAGTTTATTTTCTTTATTGAAGATACAACAATTATAGGACTTTCTGAATACAAAATTACCTTCAATTACATATATTTTGTATTATAAATTTATATAAAATATGACATGAAAATATTATAGCGGTAAGAAGACTGACTTAGATGTCATCCGCTGGATTTTATTTTCACCTGTTTTATGAATTTAGATTATCTACTAATCAATTGGAAGCAACCTAAATGTCTAAAAAATATGTACTTATATAAATTATGTTAAGTTTAGGTATAACATATTACAAAATAGAAAACTGAATATCATTAATAGTATGAAAAAAGTGAGATAATTTAAAAAACAAAATATGAAATTATTAAATAATTCTAAATGTAATATCGGACTCAGAAATTTATAAAAACTAAGGAAAAAATATTTTCAATGAAAATATGAATTATAAAAATTGATACAGGATGAATTTAAGTGCTTTCTTTTTTTCAAAGACCATCAACTGAGAAGAGATTTAAAAGGTTTTTCAATACTGGGAAGATCCATCTCTAAAAAGGCAACGTAAGCAGAAACAAGAGAATTTTTATCAGACTTATAAAACAGTAAGTCAATTGACAATTCCTATGGTATATAAACAATTCCAGAACTCAAAAGATGGAAAGCTTCCCAACATATTCCACAATGCTATCATCATCTTAGTATGAAACTAGGTTAATGTCTTCCTAAAACATAAATGCAAAATTTCTAAATAAACTCTAACAATGTAGTAAATAAATAACATGGTTATCCATGTAAGATTTATCTCTGGAGTAGAATTTAATGTAAGTTAAACATAAAAAAGGATATCTCAATAGATATTAGATAAACACTTTATCAACTATATCCATTCCTGAGTCAAATAAACAAAAACTAAAACTTCAAATAAACTAGAAATAGCAGAAACTTTCCTCATCCTCAATAAGGAGATATATAATAATTCTGCAGTAACATAGTCTAAATATTGGACAATTAGAACATTCTCACTAAAACAGGATTATTTGCACTTAGCTGTTTGTAATCCTTTTGTAACCTCAAAGTTGACCCCCAATGTCAAAAATTGAGTTGAAAACATGTGGTCCATGCTTAACTAAAACTCTTTGATTATTTATAGATATAATAGAATGAATTCTTTAAACTAAAGAATAGGTCCTAAATGTTCCTATTGTCTTATACCAGGGTACTTGGCATGTTTATAGTTGTCTGGTAAGTGAAGACATTTGAGTTTACAAGTCTAGATTTTACTATATATCAACTTGAGTGTGTAATTTCTGAGGACATAAAACTACATACTATGACATCTACATGATAGTAAGAGGATTAGAGGTTAAATAACGAAGACAATCAATACTGACAAGGGGAATTCTAGGTAATTTTTAATGTATAATAAGAATGATAGTTTCTTTCCATGTATATTCAATAATCCCATTTTTCTAAATATGGCATCTTTCATTTATCTAACAGTACTTCATGGTTTAAAACAAATTCCACAATTGACTGAGATTCAGTGATATGAGACAGTAAGAAGTCAGTGACTTCCACCAAAATTAGTAGTTACAGGTTCAGAAAGGAAAAAGGGTGAGAAACAGCCACAGAGAATGTGATACATTATCCTGGATTTTGTACCCCCCATCTCACAAACATCCACTTTCAGCCAAAATGTCTTGCTCTACTAGGTTTTCATCTCTTTCATTCCTTGCATTACTCCTAAATGAATTGTTTTTAAAGAAATATTAGAAAATTTAATGAGATGAGCTCAAATATTTGTAGGACATGCAAAAAAAAAAAACCTAATTTAGTTAATTCAAAGACCACGCTGTTCTACTTTCTCATTATTGCCATGAATTTCTATTCCTGCTTTACAGAATTAAGAAATATACTGCTCTGTTTTCTTTTATGTGATTCAGATTTAAATGGATACAACCTAGACATATGAAACTTTATGTTTACTATCAACAATGTTTACTATTCTCAGCACATATCAAAAAACCAAAAATATTTATTTGCATGACATAATGATAATTATATGTTCCTTAATTTTGCAACTGTCCCTTAGTTAATGAAGAACTGGGTATATGGCACAAAGTTTATGGTATAAAGTTAATATAAGAATCAAAGAGACAGTAATAACAAATTAGTTCAAATACAGATCTCTCATTTATAAATCTGTGTCTTTGCAGCAAATAATTTACTCTATCCAAACACCATTTAGCTTGCTCACAAAATAGAAAGAATACCATCATCTACCTCACAGGATTACTATTAACAACTATTAACAATAATAAAAAAAGTGCTAAGATATTTTGTAAATTTGAAATGAGAACTAAATAACTGTTAGCTGTTAAATACTGCCTTGTAAAGATGCAACGAACATTCATATTGATGCATACTATATTTAGAAATTCTCTCTAAATACTTATAAATAAATAAAAAGACAATTTGAAGGTTAAAAATACAAATTCACAAATATATTAAACACATGCTTTGAGTAACTACTACCATGTACAAGACAATATGCTGGAATTGAGAATAAGATAATCCTTGCTCACTTACTATATATAATAAAAGGAGGGAAATATTAAGTAGAAAATTGCACAGGTATTAATTATTTGTAACTGTGATAAGTTGGTAAATAGAAACTACTGAAGGTTAGAACCTAAGGTAAGCACTGGCATGTTATTACCCTTTACCTCTCTTGTTCACTCACCATCCCAAATATTTTTTTGGAAAATCATAACAGAAGGCTCCTTTTTATAACTATTCTTTTCCTTTTATCCATTTTAGAGACTATCAGTATACCGTATTTAAACTAATACCTTTCTAACCTTGACCTACACTGAAAGTATAAGGAACAAAAGTCTGCTCATTTTATATCACTGTATTGGTTGATTCAATTCATGGGTCATAGCCATTTTTATAGTCCTTAAAAATATATGTGACTAAAATAATTCTAGTTACACACAAATGTAAGATTTTACAGAACTATACATTATACAAAATGGAATCTGAAGAGACTGTCATAAAATAATTGTTGGCAAATACTCTTTACTATTCAAAGGGCATAGGACATATGAAAATTTTGCTATTAATGGGAATACACTTAGATAACTTCTTAGGAAAATGTCTATTATTTATGGGTTATTTACTTACTTTTGGAAGGTTTCAAGCAGAGACAGATATGAAAAGTCTCCAAAAGTCCAATTAATAATGTAAATTTAAATCAATAGGAAACTTCATTTAAAACTTATGTTAGGCAGTTGTTCTCTAATATTAAGCAAATATAGTCAATAATGTCACCTAATACTTAACTTTAATTCCTACTGGGAAATACTACTGGATTTTAAAAAGTATTTTGCTTGCATAAAACTCTCTTTGATATTTTATACCTCTATAACTTTATACTCTTCAAAGTCACAGACCAATTGCATTAAAGCTTAACACAAAATTATAGACAAAATTTCTAATTTTTACTAAACTAATTACAAAATTATAAATTATATTTTTCAAGTTTTACTGACAAATGTATTATTTGGGTACAAAATAAATTTTGTTACAACAAAATTATTATAGAAAGTAAAATTTAGTTTCTAACATTTAGAAAATTTTAGAAAATTTCTAAATGTTATAGATAAGTAGTAGAAAATAAGATGTTATTATTACATTATATTATTTGTGTTATTTTAGAAATTGCTGGTAATTTAAGATTTAAAATTGTATTTTAAAAGAAATATTTCACACTTTTCTTCAACTGTTAGATATTGGCTAATTAATTCAAAATAATTATAGAAAGAATATTGAAAGAATATTATCCTTCACAGATAATTTGAAGTTGAAATCTTAAATTCCTTAAGGATTTAAGGTACTAATATGAAAGAAACTTCACTTAAATCAGTTAGAAAGGAGTTTAATAAATGCATGGGCTAGGCTTAGATAAACCACGAAAGGATAGGACAGCACCATGTAGCTAGTTAATGATGAGCCAACACACCTAGGATTGAGTAAGGGGAGGAAGAAGTAATTGGAAAGCAGGGGGAGTTACTGTTGGGTATGGAGAAAGGCCTGACAGTTCACAAAACCTGGTACGGAATGAACTGGGAGAATAAATATTTCCCTTTTAAAATCCACATCTCAATTCTAATTTCTTTGGTAAATGCCAACCATATCCTTTCCAATTTTCCAACAGAAGAAATTAAGCTTCACCCAAATAATGGAATCTACAGTTTTTAACTCATCTGTTCTATATATGGAAATCATTTACTCCTATTCATGTAATGCCAAGCACAAAATGGAGATCTATAAAACTATACTAAGAAAACGATTCTAAATCAAGCAAGAAAAGAAACCAGGAAGTCAAGCTGTCATGAATAAATGAGTTACAAATAGAAGGAAAAACAAACTCTGGTTATAAAGGATACTGTTTTTATGGCCATATGTTTTAAAACCAAGAACAGTTTATTTTTGATTATCATCGTCTATATATAGTTATTGTTATAATTATTACTGAGCTGTGACAGTGAAGATCCTAAAAACACAAATTACATATTGATTATAAATAAATTACCATTAATTCCTCCTTATAGTTTCTAGTGGGAATATAAAAAAAATAGTCATTTTGGAAAACAGTTTGATAAGTTTCTCAAAATACTAAACATAGAGTTATCCTATGACCCAGCCAAGAGAAATGAAAACTTATGTTCACATAACATGGTAATATTGCTGACAGTAACTAAAAGATAGAAACAATTCATTAAAAGAAGTAATGGTTAAGTAAAATGTAGTATATTCATAAAATAGAATATTATTCAAAATAAAAAGGAATAAAGTACTGCTAGTTACTACAATGTAAATACTAACACTATATGCTACACTATACCTCTATACCCAAAAGCAATATAAAATATATTTCTTTTAGTATGCTTTTCTTCCTTATATTTCATGTGTGAATCAGGCCTGGCAAGGTATTAAATTAGTATCTTTCTCTCTACTAATATACTAAGTGAAAAAACCAAAAATACCAAATAACTACATGTTGTACCATTCTATTCATATAACAAGTCCAGAATAGGCACATATAAAAAGACTTATGGTTGTCTAAGGTGGGACTGGGCAGTTGGTATGGAGAGTGCTAGTAATGGTCACTGATTTCTTTTTGGATTATGACAAAAAATAGCACTTTATTGAAAGTATTTTTTCAATAAAAGACATATTTGTATCAATTATTTATTGCTGTCATCCTAAGCAAGAAAACTTATTATTTCTCCAAAACCTGTATTCTGGATGAAGAATATATTCTTTAGTCTGGGTATAAACTGGGTACACTCATGAATATGCATTTATTTTTTTTTTCATTTTTTTTATTAAAATATTTTAAAATTTACATATACTTGCCATTAATTGTAATCCCCATGTATTCCCCATCACCATCTCACC
>JAGFMF010011823.1:2781033-2797017 GCA_019455555.1 Galemys pyrenaicus
AGCTTTTCAGTTTGATGTAGTCCCACCTGTTTATCCTCTCTTTCACTATCTGTGCTTTAGGTGTTGTACCTCCAAAGATGTCATTGATGTGTATGTCATATGCATTTAAACTAGGGTATTATCTGATCTAGATGGGGTTTGGTTAAGGAGTGGCTGTCCTTGAGGTATCTCTTATTTTTACTCCTGAAGCCAAATAAATGTCATAATGTGTTTTCATTGTATGGCAGACGTATGGGGGCTCATTTCAATGGTAATATATTTAGTGAATGTGCCCAATAGTAAAAATGGCCAAATCCAAACGCAGTAGTTGTAGGCAAAGTGAAATTACTTGCTTATGACTTTGGATATGACTATGTAACTTCCTTTTGGAATTAAGGAAAGTTATGATGAATGTTAAAGGAATTGATGTACAATTTAAGGAAAAAAATAGAATAAATCCAAACTTAGAAGTGAGATGATAATAATATATAAGAAGCGCTTATAATCGGGGCTTCCCTGGTAGTGCAAAGGGTTAAGCATCCACAGCCACTGCAGCGAGACTTCAATCCCTGGCCAGGGAGGGCGGTGACCCACAGGGCCCAGCAGACCTCTCCTGTCTTGCCCACTGCTCTCCTCAGCAGTGTATCTTAGTCAATCTAACTGCTCTGCTCCCCAATCTGTCTCTGGTGAATCCTCTTACCACCCACAACTTTGGCCTATACCCCAATTCTTGTATGCATAAATAAATCTTTTTTTAAAAAAAGAGCAGAAATCAATAAAATTCTTCAAGAGAAAACTAGGGCAAAATCTCCATTTATATAAAGATAGTTTAGCTGAACTGTACATACAGTACACTTCCTAAAAAAAGTACTCAAGAAAATATCATGACCCTTGAGGAAGGAGAAACTGGGTCTTTCATTTATATGGTTTTTTGGCAGAAGTAGTGATCATAGTACTTACTTTAGGCAACTTCAGATAACTTATTCTGATAAGGTATAAGGCACATGGTACATGCTATATTCAAAACTTCAGCCTTATTAAGTTATAAACATAGTGGACATATCTAAGATATACACAGGCTATAACATTCACTATACCTGATCTTATTCCTCTAAGTCAAAGCTGGCCAATGAAATTTCAAGGTATCTTTCAAATTTTGTGGTATATTAGACCCAATTTTCTGGAAATCATTTAAACTAGTTGTCTCATTAATTGTTATTAGATATGAAGTAAATCATGGCAGAAGAAAGAAGAAGCACTAATTCATAACTATGATTAGTACTCTCAACAATATGATTTCAAATATATAAAAAAAGAAGACACAGTTGTGACTTATTCTTAAAAGATTGAATTAAACATATATTAAATACCTCAGATATTAAATGCCTCTTAGGCATCAAGAACTAATACTACATGGAGGGGTTATAAAACAAGGTTCTACAAAACAGTATTACTAAATATAAGTAAATAATGATAAGATAAAACTGGAAAACCCATACATTTGAAGATTTCAAAATATTCTTCTAAAAAAAACAAACAACAAAGTACATAATAAAAAGGCTGCACATCAAATTTTGTAAGCTGAAGTGATGCCCAGAAAAGAGAAAGGATGAAAAGGAAGTTTAGTGTGTAATTTAAGATATTATTTATAAAGGATGGCTTCCAAGAAAGGATAAGAGAAGAAATGATAAAATACAAAAACAAAAATTAGTAATAAAATAGGAAATAAATTACAACATAGAAAATTCAGTAAGTCAAAATACTAATAAAGGGGAGGTAGGTACAAAATAGCAAAATAGGAGAAATTGGGCATACCTCCTCCCACAATCACAACACATCTACAAATAAATATAGGCTATTCTATATACAAGCAGACTGGAAATCCAGACAAAAAGGGCCTACTAAAGTAAAGGGTAAAAAGGCAGCATCCAGACAGAAGAGACAGAGTACCTGGTGATAGATAATTGAATTATAGAAGACACGGTATATCTACACAATGGAATTGTGTATTCAGACATTTAAAAAGCTAAAATTTTTCCATTTGTTATAACATGGATGGACCTTGAAGGGATTATGCTAAATTAAATAAGTCAGAAGGAGAAAGAAAAATATAATATGCTATGGTTCCATTCATTTGTGGAATACAAAGGTTGGGAAGAAGGCAAATGTAGAAGCAAAAGAAAAATTAAAAACAAACCATTAGACTTGACAACACAATGGTGGTTATTAGTAGGGAAGAGAAGGAGGGTAGGGAAAGGTGGCTGATCACGTGGTGGTGGTGATTGATGGTGACTGATCATGATGGTGGGTGGTGAAGATGGTATATATATATACAATTGTTGAGGTGAAAAAACATATATGTGAAACCTACAGAATGTTATAAACTAATATTACCTCAGTAAAAAAATGTGCAACAAAAATTAAAATGAAAAAATAATAAAACTAAATAAAAAACTCAATAGGCTAACTTCTAAGATTGATCTACCACAAAAATTAAAAACTAGAATAGACACAAATTAATATCAGCCTTGAAAACTGGCTAGAACTACCAATCCAGCCAGGTTTGAAAAGATAAGGAATTAATAAGAACAACTTTATCTTAGTAAATGTGAATATTAACAACATGGAACAATTTCCAAAAGCACTATAACATTTTCAAACTGACTCAAATGAAAGAGACTAAATAGTAAGAATTGAATTTGCAGTAAAAAGTGATGCCAAAATATTAGAACCAACTTTCAGAGAATAAATCATTCTAATCTTACACAAAATTTTCAAGAAAAAAGAGAGAGAATACATAAAGAATAAAGGAGAAAGAGGAAATTGTCCTAAACTCATTAATTATATCAGTAAAGTTTTGATACTAAATTCAAACCATGCAAGAAAAATGCACAAGGATATTTTACAAGCCAACATCACTCATAAAAAGAGATGGGAAACATTCAAAATAGAGTAAAGGCAAATAAGAAACATATAAAATACAAAGAAAAGAAGAGCATTTATTAATTAGAAGTTCCAGAAAGAGAACATAAATATATAGTAAGTGAAATAATTCAAGAAAAAATAATTTCTAAAAGCTTGAAATACAAATCTTCAGATTGAAATACTGAAGTGCCAAGCAGGATAATAAAAACATCTAGTTGCATTATTAGACCCAATCCTATGAAACTTCAGACAAAAATTAGTTGAAAGTGGTTGCTTATAAAATAATGAAAGCAAAAAAATAAAATAAATGAAAATAAAAAATCCAGCAATACTAGAAGAGGATTGCTTTAAAGTTCTGGGAGAAATTGGTTTTGAACCCAGAATTCTGTATCCAGCTAAAGTATCAGTAAGAGTAAGAAAAATAAAGTATTTTTCAAAGGCTCCGGTACTCAGACATTGCTTCCAACATACATTTACTTAAGTAATACCTTGAGGATATAATTTACTAAAACTAAAAATGAACCAAAGACTCACTGCCATGAAAATAAAGCACATGAGGCCAGTTGTATAATAGGCCTCAGAAGTAAAAGGTCTCTAGACAAAAAAAATCAGCATATTCTAGGGAGAATAAATTCAAAGATGAAAAACATGTAACAGAATAATGAATGAGAAGATGGAGAAACTTAATGATAGGGTAACAGCACATGCTGCAATGGTGGGAAAAGGCAATTAGAAGCCTCTTGGGTGGTTGGAGCTATTTAAGTCATGAGCCAAATTTAAATCAAACACTAGTTTATCATTATTTTTAACTTAGGTAAGAAAGGGAAAGAGAATGAATTTGATCTTGACATTATTCTTGAAGTATCAGAGGATTAAGTGACATATCATTATAATTCCTTCCGATGTGACTTGTCATACTACCTGGTTCTGCAGTGAAAGTAAGTGCAAGTTATAAGAAGTTAAATTTATTGGATTCAAATTTTAGAATTAATGCTATGAAAAGCATGGAAAATTAAACTATTATGATTCATAAGGGCAGATACTATGGGACACAATGTTCACCATTGTGTCTATAGCACCCAACAAGGTATCTGATACTTTAATAGGTGTCAGTCAAAATTTATAGAATGAATGACTTAATTTATGTATAAAAAGTTATGTAAAATTTAGTGATGTAAAATTTAGTGAAAGTACAGGTAGATAGGTTGGAGAATAAAAGAAGAGAAATAAAAGAATTGAGCCTTAACTTTTCTCAACTTACAAAGGGAAGTGACAAGAGGGAAGAAAAGAGATGATTCTAAATTTTATGTTAAAAAAGATGCATATTATTTGAAGCAAATTAATTCTAATTAATAAAAAGATTAATCAAAGAACTATATCAACATAGTTATCAAAACTAGGGGACAGAGAAACAAGTGTTAGTGTGGGCTAATTACCATTTACAACAGGAAGTTTATAAATACACTCAATCTGACAGACAGAAATAAAGAAACAGGACTAAACATTTTTAGTTATGAAAGTAAATAGTAGAACTGGTATCAAAAACAGTTAAAATGACTGTCTCTAGGGATCTGGCATAGGACTATACGTAGTATATAGTAAGTAAGTATGTAGTAAATAAGTATGTAGCAAGTAAGAGTTGTACCTTTCTTTCAATATTATGTTCTCTTCTATATGAGTTATTTTATCACTGTCACTAGGTGGCAGTCTCAGCAGAAATCTAGACTTGCAAAAGTCAATCAGCATATAAAGAATGGTACTTCTCAAACATTTTACATTTTTTTTAATTAAAATTTTATTTATTTATTTATGCATACAAGAACTGTGATGAAGTTCAAAGGTGTGGGGGGGGGCGAGTGGATTCACCACAGACAGAGTGGGGAACAGAACAGCAGATCTATTGAAAAATACTGCTGAGGGGAGCAGCGGGAGAGACAGGAATGGTCTGCGAGCCAAGTGGGTCACCTCTCTGGCCTGGGATGGAACTTGTGTTGCAGTGGCTGCAGGCAGCTTCATAGTGTGACAACTTAACCCCAAGCGCCACCAGAGAGGCCCCTTCTCAAACTTTTAACATGTGAATTGTGATGGGTAAAATGGTATAGCACCTGAAATATTGCATACTTTACAAGTCCTAGGTAATACCACTGCTGCCGGACCAAGGATCACATCTTAAGACTACAGAAATCAACTCTACTTTCTCTAGAGATTATGATTCCTCAAAGAAATTTTATAATTTGAGATTTAAGACATAACCCCTGTATTTCTTTTAAAAGTACATTTCTTTTTTTTTTTTAAAGATTTATTTATTTATGCATACAAGAGCTGGGGTACAGGCCAGAGGTGTGGGGGCAGTGAGAGGATTCACCAGAGACAGAGCCGGGAACAGAACAGGCAGATCAACAGAAACATACTGCCGAAGACAGCAGCGGGCAAGGCAGGAGAGGTCTGCCGCGCTATGTGAGTCACTTCCTTGGCCGGCAGCAGGGATCGAACTTGTGCTGCAGTGGCTGCGGTTTGCTTCATAGTGCGTTGCTTAACCCACTGCGCCACCAGGGTGGGCCCTAAAAGTACATTTCTATTGAAAGTATTTGAAAATAAAAAGCAAATTAAAATCACTTTCTAAAAATTTAAGTCATGTTTGTATCCAAGTAAAAAGTAAGCATTGTATAAAAATTCATTATTTATGGTAAGTCAAACACAACAGTGGTATATGTGATATTAAATTTAGACAAATTTTTCAAAACTACGTTAAAGTATTTAACTGCAATTTAACAAGTAATTATTTATGGATATTATAATAATCAATAGAATTAATCAAGTTTTAAGTAACCCTTCAAGACTTTCATTTGACAATATCCTAAGTTTTCGGGGATAAAAATAAAAGTGAAATTTGTTTGGAATAATTTTCAATTATTCTACTAGAAACATGATAAAAGCACAAATTTGGTAGCATTTAAAATTTCTTAGCAGGTTACTAAAACACCCCAATCTTTCTGCTAATCTCATTTATAAAATAAGTCCTCACTTAATATTGTAATAAGTTCTTAGAAACTTTCATTTTAAGGGAAATGGCATAAAACAAAATCAATTTTATCATATGCTAATTGATATAAAAGAGTTAAGTTCCTATAGCATATTTTTAGTTAGAAAAACATAATCAAGGGGCCTCCATGGTGGCGCAGTGGGTTAAGCAACGCATTTATGAAGCAAACCGCAGCCACTGCAGCACAAGTTCGATCCCTGCTGCCGGCCAGGGAGGGAACCCACATGGCACAGCAGACCTCTCTTGCTGTGCCCACTGCTCCCCTCAGCAGTGTACTTCTGTTGATCTGCCTGTTCTGCTCCCTGCTCTCTGTGGTGAATCCTCTCACCCCCCACCCCACACCTCTGGCCTGTACCCCAGTGCTTGTATGCATAAATAAATAAATCTTTAAAAAAAAACATAATCAAACTTCTAAATAAGCACTCTAATGCTTCTAGTAATTATAATTTGTAGTCATTCATTTTCCAACCTATTTATTCCATTTCATGTTCATACCCCTCAGGTCAGGGTGCAAGGCAAAAATGAATCAAGGTCAGAAAAGAATTCTGGGTACACTCAAATACACCCCAACATTCACTCAAAGACAATTTAGATAGACAGATAAACCTATCAGAGGAAAATGGAGAAAAACAGGCACGGAAAAATATTCAAATTCTACACAGATAGTAGACCAGTTCTGGAATTGAATTTGTTTTCCTCATCAACATTTTAATAAACACACTGAAGGAAAAATGTTATTTGAGGATCTGTTGTGTAAACCTTTCCCAATGAGATAAAAGTTATCAGTTCAGACACCAGCTATATACTAATTATAAATAAATGCACGTTATTTTCATTATTTAGATGGTCAAAGGCATGAATAAAAACAACTGTATGGGAAATTAAGAATTTCTAATCCCCAACTCAATTCCTGAAGCTCTAGATGTTTGTTGTACAATGGAAATTTTTAATTTTCTAGTAGCCACAAAAAAAAAATCTGTAAATCAACTTTATTAATATATTTCCCTTAACTTGATATAATCAAATATCATTTCAATCATTAATCAATGTAAATAATAACTAATGATATATTTCATATTATTTTATTTCTTTAAGTCTTCACAATCAGATATGTATTTTATACTTATATTCCATTCTGTTCTAGTCATTCCAACCGCTCAATAGTAATATGTGGCCTGGTAGTTACCATACAAAAAATGTGTATCTAGATTAATGTTTTCCAAATATTTTTAATTGGACATGTACGTTCAGATTATATATGTGTATTTATGTGTAAATTTAAGTAATATATTATTATCATTAAGTAAAATTTCAAGATACAAAATATACTTAAGGTAAAGCAGTTGACTGTTCTAGAAAGTGTAAATAAAGCCAATGGCTTAAATAAAAAAGGAATTGTTTTTTGATGTAATAATTTAGGTCAGAGGCTTCCAGGATAGTAGTTGTTCTGCATGTAGTTATTGAGATGACAGGGCCCTATTATCAACACTTGGCATCCAAGCTTGTCATGGTCATCTCAATCTTATTTGAACAGAAGAAGATAGACATTGGAAGAATATATAAGCAAGTTTACATGGAAAAGTCCATGAAACAGAAGCCATATCAGGTTAGCTTATATATTCTATTGGTTAGTTACCATATGGCAAGGATTGTTAGGAAGGAAGAAAGGGAGAACACATTTGGAGGACAGTTTTCAAAACCACAACTCTAGATTAAGTGGACATGTGAACCATATGAAAGCTTGATTCAGATTCAGAATCCAGATTCCTGAATTACTTCACTGGAATTTCTGATCTGATAGGTGTTGGATAAGGGTCAGAAATTAGCATTTTAAATAAGCACTATAGCTGATTCTAATATAGGTGGTATAAGATCATACACAGAAAAACAGCTGTAGAGGTCTAATTCACAACTTCTGACTCATGAATACACAGTCTATTAAATGAAGGAAGTGCTAGGGTACTCCCAGAATTTGTTTGTAGTACAAAAGAAAAACAAGATAAAATGAACAAAAAAGGTGTTAAAAGACCAAATTACTATAGAACATTGCTTCTTTGAGAAGCTGTCAGAAGATCATAACCAAAACATAAATGACTACAATTTTTCAGTAGCATTTATTGTTCCTCTAGTATTTTTTTTTCTCAACTTCTAGACATACAAAAATAAAATCACTACAAATATAGGTCTGAGAGTGATACCAAAGAAATACATAATTAATTCTGATCCAAATCCAACAAAAATTAGAAAACCAAACAAATGATATCTCAGCACTAAAAAGACTTTACTTCAGAACAATTGCTCCAGTTTGCCTGGCTTACTGGAATGTAAGTCAAAGTTACCTAGCACAATCAGAAGAAATAGCAATATGAGGAAATAAGTCAAAAAGATCAAAATGATGAAGTTTTAGAACATGTTCAGTCCAGGCTCAAATTCATTTATTTGTGGATTTAATCAGATAATCTGCATGGACAAAATATAAGGTCAATGATATTCAGAGTTTTATTTGACAGGATAAGCTTTCATTTATTTTGTTTTTGCTACAAAAAAAAAAAAAGGGAAAAAGTTTATACTGACATTGTAAATCACCCTTACCTCTGTTAAACAATAGGGAAAAAGCACCAATATTACATCCTTCCCACTCCTCTGGCCTCAAATTAATTTTGTTTCTTTCTTTTGAACTCCTAACACCATGGTTACTGCTTTCATGCTAGTCCTTTCTGTATTTTCAGAAAACAGAGCATTACAATTATGTCTGATCTGAGCAGTGATATTTCCAAAGCCAAAACTAGAAATTCAAACAACCAATGCCTTTTGAAAAAAATTCATAATCTTTAAAAGGACGATTAGATTTGTTTGGGTTATTTTATTCAGGTTTTATAATAAAAAAAATGATTTCTAAAGTAATTTAGTTTAATGCTTCATTTTAAGATAAAAGGTATTAAAAAAGTACCTTGTCCAAGCTTATCATTCCAGTTAACAGTGAATACAGGCACAAAAATTATATCTCTTGGCTCCAATTCCACTATTCTATGTAAAAATGATGCTTTTGTCATATCATTAGATGAAATGTATAACAGACATAAAACTTGTAATATGGATACATTTTTGGATATACCATAAATTATTTACAAAAGAATGAACAGTAATGAGTTCTATGCTAGTAATTACTATTATTATATGATGCAGTCACCAAAACTTTGGCTCCTAAGAAATGCCAGTCAGTATTCAATGACTAAGAATACATATAAATTCAGACTTTGAAACACATAAAATAATATCCACCAGTCTTAAGGTTTTTCTCTTCATATGGATCTCCACATTAGAGCTAGAATCAGGTTTATTTCATTAGTTACACCAATAATGAATTATGTATAACTTCTTATGAAACTATCATTAGATTTCTATGACTATTACTCCATAACCTAATCAGATCTAATTTAAAAACAATTTTTAGTAACTAAAACAAACTTTAGTAATTTGAATGTTTAATTCAATAATCATAATAAAAAACTGTACTGTAATAAACTGGACTGGAATGCAAATGATTACTGGAAACATAAATGTCAACTGCTGGGAACAGAACTATGCAGCTATTCTAGAGAGTAGTTTTTCTATCACTTTAGTGGCAAAAGGTTAGTATACTATTATGAAACTTGGTTAGTGTGTTTTACAGAAGCAATTATGGGGGACACCCTGGTGGTGTAAGGAGTTAAGTCAGCACTATGAATCCATAGCCACTGTGGCATGAGTTCGATCCCCAGCCAGGGAGCTGACCCAAACATGGCACAGCAGACCTCTCCTGTCTCTTCCACTACTCCCCTCAGCAGTATGTTTCAATAGATCTGCCTGTTCTCTTCCCCACTCTGACTCTGGTGAATCCTCTCACCCTCCACATCTCTGGCCTGTACCTCAGTTCTTGTTTGCAGAAGTAAATAAATCTTTTTTTAAAAAAAAGTAATTATGATATCCAGTGATTCGTTAAGTGGAAGTCAACTGAATGCATATATTACACATGTATTCTGTACACTTTGTAATTTATTCCATTTCATCTTATCATGGCTTTCTACTTTATCAGGTAGAACAGCTCTTTTAAGATCAAGAACTGTTTTTCACTTTTCCAAAGCCTAGAAATAAGTTGAAGTTCAGGAAGAATTTTACATATGCTTATTGCAAACAATGAAAGAGGTGATATCTCGCAATAGCATGACAAATTTTCTAAATTTCTCACATTTTCATTTATAAAATTGCAATTAAAATATTCAAATTTTATTATATGAAATAGAAATATTTGGGTATAAAAAAATCCCTTAAGTCAATTGCTGGGCATTATATTCTGAATAGCAGATACAACAAAGTACAGTAAAAAATGGTTGTGGGGTAATGGATCTGGAATAGGATATAACTATGATAAGGAATCATGACTGTTCTTTGCCAAAGTCACCAAGTGCCAAACTATCACTTTTCTTAACCTTTAATATTTTAGAACTTAAAGAGTTAGTACATTTGACAGGTCTAAAAGAGTCATCAAGATCTGTAACTAGTTATTTCAGTGCAATTACAACATCTGTTTTATCTTATAGGTCAAAATACTAATTTAGTAAAATGCCTGAAGATTAATTTGACATCTTAGAGACTGCTTATAAAACTATACAGGGAAAAAAAGTATAATGTAAACAATGATAAAAGATATTTCTATCCTGATAAATGATTTCAAAAGACTATGAAGTTCAAATGTTGCCACGCTGTCCTAACAAATAAAAGGCAAACAACCTGAAAAAAATCAACTCTTCTATATCTATAAGGGATTGGAGGTCACAGGCATGACTGTCCCCCAAATTGGAGAGATAAAGATACAGAGTATCATAATTTAGCAGAAAATAAGCCACGTGCCATTCCTAAATGTAAACCTAAACATTCAAATTGCTGGAGGCTTAGTGTGAACAAGTTTGAGAGTTAAAAACTGTAGGATGACACAGTCATGGGGGGTGGGAAAGTTTTCCCATGATATTTTAAGGTTTATGTTCAGACGCTTGATCAATTTCTCTCAGAGAAAGTTTGGGAAAAATCTCCTGAGGCTTTCAGAGGAGGAGGGGAAATGTAAATATTTTGAACTATTCAGGAGTCTAAGGACAAAACATTTTGAACATTCAGGATACTCTGTTCATTTTAACAAGGTCAGTTCTCAAATGAAACTACCTAACCATAGACTAATTTGCTAGGGTTTTATCAGAGCCTAATTTTTCTGGGGTAAAGAAAATACTCATTTCTGGTCTCCTCTGACCTTCTGTTCAATCAAAGGGAAATACCTAACTCCTGTCCACACTAACCATTCCATCCCACTTAGGGTGAAAGGGGGACTTGGAAGCACTTGTGAAACTCACAGTCCATGGGAACAGGTTCAGTAAAAAATGAAACCAAACAATAGAAATCTAGGATGTTTTCCCTTCCCCACACTGAACACCACACTATTAGAGGGTTCTTTACAGCAGTTCTGTTTAAAACACAGATCAGGCTAGGAAAAGTTGCAAAACACATTCAAAGGCAAAAAAAAAACCAGTTTAAAAGACAGTGTAAGCATCAGAACCAGATTCAGAGACATTGGATTCATTAGACTGGGAATTATAATTATTATAATTATAAAAATTAAATTATAAAATTTATAATTTATAGTTAAAAATTATAAAAATATGAAAATCAAATTTACAAAACAATTATAATTAATATGCTAAGAAATCTTGTGGTTAAAGTAACAACATACCAAACACATGGTGAATGTAATCAGAGAAATGTAAATTCTCAGCAAGAATCAAAATGAAATGTAGAGACAAAAAACATGGTAAGAAAAAAAAGAATGCCTGGGAAAGCTTGTTCATAGCATTTCTGAGGAAAGAATCTTTGAACTTGAGGTTATCTCATTAGACCTGGCAAAACTGAAAAGTAAACAAACAAAACAGGAAAAAAATGAACAGAATAGAATATTCAAGAACTATGGGTCAACTACATAAGTGTAACATATATGTATGGTAATATCAGAAGGAAAAGAAAGAGAAAGAAGATGTAGCTGAGTCAATGGTGAGCGAAAAAATTCCCAAACTGATGTCAGACAGAAAATCACATTTTTTTCCAAGCTGAATGGCAAATGTCAACCAAGCTGAATGGCAAATGTCAAAAAACTACCCACAGGCTTTTCATATTCAAATTGCAGAAAATAAAAATTATTTTAAAAATTCTGGAATTCAAGGACAAACATATATGACACTAGTGAAATAAAGATAAAATTATACCCAATATAAAAATTTATGTAAACAAGAAGAGAGTGGAGTGAAATACTTAGAGTTTTGAAAGAAAAAAAAAGAAATTTTAGAATTATGTACTTGAAAACTTGTCCTTCAAAAGTTATAGATAATCATATGGGGATAAAGTATATATGAAAATCTCTTACTGGGAAACTATTATTAAATTAAAAAATAAAGTATTTTGTAAAAAGCAATGGATTACAACAAACATTAGTTAAAGGAAAGTTTACTACAACTCCATATGCCACAGGATACCTGACATGTTATGCATCTGGTAGGAAGCACGGGGCTCAGGAGTGGTAATCGCCTGCCCTCTTGTATTTCCCCTAAAGCTTCCAATTTGTTGTTGCTGGAGAGTACCAAATTCTGGGGCAAAAGATATAACACAGAAAATCTGTCAAACAAAAAAACATAAGGCAACTTGAGACATCAAGAGAACAGTCACTACAAGGAGGAAACAACTCTCCAAAACACAACCACAAGATTTGGAGAATTCAAAACAGCCATGATAAAGAAATTGGACGAAAATGCAATAAGTGAAGGAAAAACATGAATGAGAAATATAATTAATGAACAAAAATTAGAAACTAAAGACAAACCGGAAAATAAAAGAACTCAATAGAGAAGCTAAAATAATTCTTCAGAAAGCTATGGAAGCAAGCTAGATCAAATGGGAGACTGAACTTCTGACCCTGAAGATCATTATACACAAGAGACCCAGGTGGAATGAGAGAGAGAAATATAAAGAAAAATTGTAAGACCTCTCTGACTTCATCAGGAAAAACAACATAAGGAAATTGGGTATGCCAGAGGGAGAAAAGGTAGAGAAAAGAATAGAGAATTTATTAAACTAGACAACAGAAGAAAAATTCCCAAATCTGAGAAAGAAAATAAAAATACAAGTTCATGAAGCTAAAAGAACAACTTATCTAAATGTAATGAGTTTTACACCAAGATACATAGTAGTGACACTACCAAAAGTTCAAGACAAAAATGGTTAATGTGGCTAGAGGAAAAAGAAAAGAGAAATTCCATCAGGCTGACATGATACTTCATGGAGGATATCCTATGGGAAAGAAGAGAATGGAACAATGTATTCAAAATTATTAACAAAACAAATTGTCATCCAAAAATACTATATCCTGCAAGACTCTCCTTCAAAGATGAAGGAGAAAAGGAGTCTCTCATGCAGAAACTTAGGGAGTTTGCCAACAGAAGACTGCTCTTACAAGAAAGGAACACTCCTACCTAAATTAATGAAAGAAAACTTCATCAAAAAGTGAATAAGGAAGTAGACAGAACCAGAAAGCTAAAAACAAAATGGCAATAGCAATCCTCAAAAAAACAATGTAAAAGGACTGAATTCATCAATCAAAAGGGAGAGTGTCATCAAAATACAAAAGCCAACTATCTATTAACTCCAGGAGACTCACCTGAATTCCAAAGATAAACATGGACTCAAGTAAGATGTTACAAAGTAATCCTACAAGCAAGTGGGCCCAGAAAAAGGCAGGACAGACATACTTGTATCACATAAAATAGGCTTCCAGCTTAGGAAGTTAGCAAGAGACAGAGATGGACATTAAACTATGGTTAAGGGATCAATACATCAAGACATAATACTTATCAATATATATATATATGTGTGTGTACCAAATGAAAAGGAATCAAAAACTTAGGCAATTATTATCAAATGTGATATCAGACATTAGCAGCAACACAATAATCACTGGGGACTCTGATACTCCACTTTCACCAAAGAGCAGATCAACCAGACACAATATAAAAAGGGAAATTATAACCTTAAGTGAGGAATTGTGCCATATAGACTTAATAGGCATTTACAATAAACACTGCACCCCCCAAAATCTAAATACACACTCTTTTCAAGTGCACTCAGAACTTCTCCAAGACAGACCACATGCTGGGTCACAAAACAAATTATCGATAAATTCATTAAAGTTGGAATCATATCATGTATCTTCTCAGACCACAATGATATTAAGCATTATTAAGCATATTAATATTAAGCATATTACATAACAAAAAAACCAATTTCTACTATATAAAGATTGAACTACACATTTCTGAATAACCACTGGATAAATGACAAAATCAAAGAAGAAATAAAAAATTACCTAGAAATGAATGATAATAGACATAACCTAGAGGACACAACAGAAGCAGTATTAAAGAAAGTATATAGTACTATAGGCCCACATCAAGAAATAAAAAGAGCTCAAGTAAACCTTACGTCCACCACAGGATATTAGAGAAATAAGAACAAATGAAACCAAAAGCTGATAGAAGGAAAGAATTAATAAAATTAGACAATTACAGCCAAGTCATAGAACTTAAGGAGTTAAATATATTTTTACTGGAAATAAATGCGTTAAGTAAATTGTCATGGCTTTTATTTATTTAGATTAAGAATTTGATAATTTTACTAACATAACATTATCAGTTAAAGAGGGTTCTTTCCACAAGCTGTTTTAAAACTGGTTTTTTTGTTTTTTTGTTGTTTTTTTGTTTTTATAGGTGGGAGTAGTGTAATGTAATGTCTACACAAAGGAAGACACATACTCTAAAAAAATCAAGAGTCAACAATGCAAAGGTTTTAAAGTATTTCTATTTTAATATTTTAGACTAAAATACTTATGGCTATTTAGCAGAGCAGGTGGCTAAAAAATATAAATATTTGTAGCTTAAAATTTTAAATAGCGACTATACACTTTATAATAGAAAAATTTTATAATAGAATGACTTCTGTGACAACAGATTGTTCTTCCGTAACTATTTTGGGGTAGGAAGAAAATCTGCTTTAGTTTAACATTTTAAACTAAAATAGATAGTTCTAAATTAACAGTGCATTGATTTCTAAAGTATTTTAAGTACTGTTTGGGAATAATATTCAAAATAAATAAACTAACAACTGTGTCCCCTACTACCATTCACCATCCCAGTAAACCTTTATAAAATCTTTTATATTCTATAGTCTTGTGAGAGTAAACAATATCTTTAAAGGTAAATTTTACAACTTAAAATGTTGCTGGTTATAGTAACAGCAAATCCATATAGAAGAGTTCTAAGGTTTGTAACTTATTCTTGACTCCAATGAGCATAGATTCCTGTGAGAATCTTGCAGAAAATCAAGTGGATTATCTTCTTGCACAATGGCAGACCAAGATATTCAGTTAAAAACTCACCTCCTGGAATGGAGAGATATATTCAAAAAACTGCAAGACAACAAATGTCAACCACGGATTCTCTATCCTAAAAGCTCTCTTTTGTATATGAAGAAAAAGTATGGACTTTCCCAGACAAACAAAAATTCCATAAATTCAGCATGACCAAACCCCCACTCCAAAAAATACTACAAGAAGCAGTAAAGCCAAAACCAACAGAAGAATGAATAGAAGGTGCAAATTAAAGGAAAACAAAACACAAAAAGTCGAAATGGTAAGCACAGGTGCCAGCATATCAATAGTAACTCTAAATGTAAATGATTTAAACTCAGCAATAAAAAGGCACAGAGTAGCAGGATGGATTAAAAATCACAAGCCAAACTTCTGCTGCCTCCAGGAAACATACCTAACCACAAAAGACAAACATAGGCTGAAAGTCAAAGGTTGGAAAACAATCCTGCAAGCTAATGGACCAAAAAAGAAAGCAGGAACAGCAATACTTATATCGGACAAAACAGACTTCAAATTAAAAAGGGTAAAAAGAGACAAGGAAGGA
>JAGFMF010011823.1:2801376-2841273 GCA_019455555.1 Galemys pyrenaicus
TGTACATTTAAGAATAAACTTTTGTAAAAAAAATTAAATAAAAAGTCATACACTGGCTCATCTTTAGTTATCTCACTCAGCCATTTCTACCTTACCTATGAGGTCAGAGAAAACCTAGTCTAGAATCCTGCCAAAGTGTGCTCATCTTCATTTTTGTTCTATCTTGAAGTCTGTACTACCTGGAATTAAACCAATTCATTTGAAATGGCAAAAAAAAAAAAAAAATACTTATGATAGTGGCTTGAACTAGGATGGTGGCCAAAGAGAAAAAATTAATAAATTTGATATTATTCTGGAGGTAGAACTGAGAGGATTTGGTAATAGAATAAATTAGGTAGTAATGAAAAGTAAAGAGACCAAGAAACAAGATTATTTCCTACCTTTGCAAATTGAATTTGCAAATTGAATAATAAACAAAGGATGGTTATTTCATGTGCTAAAATTAGGGAGAATGATGGGGAGATTTCAATAAGCAGGGCAGATTCAACAGCTAATTAGTACTCAATAACATACTATGAAAACAACTCAAAATTGTAACTACAAGAAAGTTAATATATGCTTTTTTTATATATATTTTTTATAAAAACATATCTTTGTTGTTTAAAAAGATAAGCAACATGATAAATTACCTTCAGGAATACCATCCAAAATGCATTCTTGTCTATGTGCTTTAAATAATTTTTGTCTCAGTCTTACCAAGTTTGTTGTAATTTTGTTGTAGTTATCTCAGGCTACAGTTATACACAGAGTGATTATTTGATTAATATGTACCTTTCCCAGGAGTCTATAAGCTCCAAAACAGTAAGAATCATATTAGTCTTCCTCACTAAAGTACTCAAAATTTTTAGTGAATGAGTGAATATTTAGTGACATAAAGTTGGTAATGAGTTTACTCACAACAGCATAATAAATACATACATAAAGAACAGATTTTTTAAAATGAGTAAAAATTAACATCTGCATTATAAAATCATTAATATTTTTTTTTGTAGTGTAGGGTTTTTTATTATTAATTATATTTGACATCATTTGTAGTCCCCAAGGAGTACCCACCACCATTTCACCGGTGCACCATCACCTCAGTCCCTTGTGCACCCTCTGGCCTCTTCCCCGTCTTTGCCCTCCCCCCATCTCCCCCTCCCATGGTCCCTTTGGTTTATCCTGGCTTTTTGGTCTTGGTGAGTTTTTTGTTTACTTTTGGTTATAATTGCCCAATTCCTTGAGCTTATTCTTTATTGTTGTTGTTGTTGTTCTTTCATATTCCTCCTAATAGTGAAGCCATAATATTCTTGACCATATATACTAAGCACTAGTTGACATCTTACCTGAAAATGGATCTTAATTAAGACAAAGAGGGGATAAATATTATGAATTCTACAAAGATATCCAAAGTCTCTGATCCTGGAAACATTTATTCAACATATATTTAGCAAGCATTCAATATGTAAAAGAAAATATGTAAGATGTTCATAATTAAATCTTAAAGAGCTTGTGATTAATTAATTGACATGCAACTATTATTTAGTGCATATTAATCAGTACCATTTAGAACAAATTAGCTAAAATACCTTTTCCCACAGATCAGAAACTATTACAGAAATAGTTTAAAAAATACTTGTGACTATTTTAATATAGCCTTTCTTCTGTCATTTAGACTTTAATGCCTTCCTAATAAGCACTGGCATACTAAATTTTTGACTACCCACACATCCTCCTCCTCCAATATTTTCTTTTAAAAACAATACCAGAACTTCAACTTCTAACTAAGATGGGATAACAGAGATGAGATTTTTCCCTTCTGGCCTAAAATAACTAAAAAGTCAGGCAAAATATGCAAAACTATGTATGGTATTGAAAAAATGGAACTAAGGCAGTGAAGGACCAGTGATTCCAGAGAGGTGTTCAGGAACCAATAAAGACCTTTAAAATTAAACCTGTTTTAAGACTTTGAGAGGGTTCCTAGGCAGAGAGAGACCCAGGGCAACACATATAGTGACAAGTCTAAATCCTATGATCAATCCCTAGGAAGTCCCTCTTACTGTGTCACTCTAGTTCCCCTAGTGTACATCCTCCCTTGTAGCAATTAACATTATATATAATCAGGAGTGGACAGAGTATATGATAGTCCTGGTGATGCTAGTTGATGGGCTTTGATAAATTAAAATAGTATCAGGTAAAGCTGAAGGGGTTTTTACTACTTTATACAATCTTAATAGGAGAGGATATCAAATAAGCATATATAAAAATTTTTTCTACCAGGATCACTTGATAACATATGATTCAACTTAGCACTTCTGGGTATTTATCCAAAGAAAACAAATGCACAAACTTAAAAAATATATATATATATGCATCTCAAGTTTATTGTAGTATTATTTACAACAGCCAAGATATGGAAATAACCTAAGTGGTCACCAGTAGATTAATGGATAAAGAAAATATAGAATACATATGGTATAATAATACCCAGTTACAAAAAAGAATGAAAATTTGCCATTAGCAACAATGTGGATGAACTTGAGGGAATTATGCTAAATGCAATAGTCACGGAAAAACAAATGCTGTATGATCTCACTAAGAAAAAAACCAAACTCATAGATACAGACAACAGATCTGTGATTCCCAGTAGTCAGGAGTCAGTGAGGGCCAGGGCAGGCGAAAAGAGTGAAGGTCATCACAAGACACAATTAAACTTACAATTGAATAAATCACTGGGACATAATGTACAGTATGAAGATTAAACTAAATTAGTAGTCATTTCATACTTGAAGTTGTTGAGAGTAGATTTTGAAAGTTTTCATTATGAAAAAAATTGCAATTATGGAAATTAATTCGACTTACTGTGATGATAATTTTGCAATATATACAAATATTAAATCACTATGATCTATACCTGAAACTAATGTTATAGGTCAATTATACCTCATTGTAAAAAAAGATAACTGTCATTTTTCTTTTTGTCAACGCATTGACTATTAGTGTCCATAAGGTATAACATTTATCTTTCATGTATTTGATTTTCTTCGTTGTTGCTAAACTGATCATATACTCCCATCAAACTCTTGCATCACGTTAACATACAAGAAAATGAAACTGTCTTTGGTGTTATGTCAATGACCTTTGACTTTTTTATATATTTTGAAACACCCAAACAAGATACAGAGTATTTCCCTTACTTCAGAAAGTTTCTCTATGCTCCTGTTCACTAAACTTCCTCTTCTCTAGATTCCTGTACTTTTATTTACTTTATATTTTAATTTATATACATTTTACATCATTGTTCTTTTTTTTTATTTTTTACAATGTTTGCTTTCTTTTCTCAGGTGTAGTACTCATAGAATTTCCACCACCAATTCATCCATGCACCATCACCATACTCCCTTTTGCTCTTCCCTCCCTCGTTTTGATCTGTCTCTCTTGCCCTTCCATGCGGAATGTCTCTGACTTATAGTTTGTCTGTTTACTTTTGTTTTGTTCTGTTATGTCTTTTACTATTACTATTTTGACCCTAATACTTTATTTGGTACCCCTATATTCCTCCTATAAGTGAAAATATCCAATATTTTTCTTTTTCCTTCTGACTTATTTCACTGAGCATAATTCCTTCCAATTCCATCCATGTTGCTGTGAATGGCATCAATTTACCTTTTTTGACTGCTGAATAATATCCCATTGTGTACATATACATCTTCTTGATCCAGTCATCTATTTTTTGAGCACTTGCGTTGTTTCCAAATTGTACCTATTATAAATGGTGCTGAAATAAACATAGGGGTGCAGGTATTCTGATTTAGTTTTTTTGATGTACTTTGGATGTATCTTTAGTAGCAAAACTGTTGGATGGTAAGGTAGCTCCATTTTTAGTAGTCTGAGGAAACTCCACACAGATTTCCATAGTGGACAAGATTTCCATAGTGGACATCAGATTTCCCCTGATGGACACGTTTGCATTCCCATCAGCAGTGTAGAAGAGTTCCTTTTTCACTATATCCTCCCCAACATTTCTTGTTGCTAGTTTTTTTTTTTAATATATGCCAGTCTTACTGGTATAAAGTTATATCTAATTGTGGTTTTGATGTGCATTTCCCTGATTATGAGGAATATTGAACATTTTTTTCATATGCCTGTTGGCCATCTGCATTTCCTTTTCAGAGCAGACTCTTTTAAGTTCTTCTGCCCACTTTTGACTCAATTGTTTTGTTGAGTCTTTTGAGTTCTTGGTATATCTTTGTAATTAGTCCCTTATCAGTTGCATGAAGTGCAAAAATTTTCTCCCAAATCAGTAGGGTGTTGCTTTGTTTGGTTAATGTCTCTTGCTGTACTGAAACCTTTTAGTCTGATGTAATCCCAGCTGTTTATCTTCCACTTTCTTTGTTTTGGCGGATGAATCTTTTAAGATGTTACTGAGACATATGTCTTGTAGTGTTTTACCTATATTTTCTTCTATATACTTTATGTTTCAGGTCTTATGTGCGCATCTTTTATCCATTTTGAGATAATTTTTGTACATGATGTGAGGTAGTGGTCTAGTTTCATTATTTTGTTTATGGTGGTCTACTTTACCCAGCGCCATTTATTGAACAAAGTATCCTTGTTCCATTGCAAATTCTTTGCTCCTTTGTCAAAGATTAGTTGTCCATATGTGTAGGCTTTATTTCTGTGCTTTCTCTTTGGATCCATTGGTCTATGTGTCTGTTTTTGTTCTAGTACCACACTGTTTTAATTATTATGGCTTTGTACTATAGTTTGAAGTCTGGGAGTGTCTTACCTCCATTCTCCTCCCTTTTTAACAGGATAGCTTTGGCTATTCGAGGTTTTTTGAGGCTCTATATGAATTTTATCAATATTTGTTCTATTTCTTTGAAGACTGTCATTGAGATTTTTATTGGAATAGTGTTGAATCTGTAAAATGTTTCTGATAGGATAGTGATTTTAATAATGTTGATTCTCCAATCAATGAGTAGGGGATGTCTTTGCATCCATTTCATTGTGTATTCTTGTATGTTTTATAATTCTGTTTCCATAGGTCCTTTACTGCTTTTGTTATTTTTATTCCCAAGTTTGATTTTTTTTGTTTCAATTATAAAAGGGATGGTTTTCTTGCTTTCTTCTTCTTCAGATTGATCATTTGTATATGGGAAGGCTATTGATTTTTCTGTGTTGATTTTGTATCTTGATACTTTACTAAGCTGGTTGTTTTGATTAGTTTTATATGGAATTTTTAAGGTTCTCTATGTATATTATCATATACATACTTCTTCTTTTCCTATTTGGATTCATTGTATGTCTTTCTCTTGACTTACTGCTCTGGCTTGGACTTCCAGTATTGTATTGAAAAGCAGTGGTGAGAGTGGGCATCTTTGTATTGTTTCTGATATTAAAGTAAAGGCTTTTAGCTTTTCACTATTGAGAATACTGGCTGTGGTTTTGTCATATATGGCTTTATATGTTAAGGTATGTTCCTTCTATCCTGAGAAATTCTAGGGCCTTCATCATAAATGCATGTTGAATTTTATCTAATGCTTTGTCAGCATCTTAATATGACCATATGGCTTTTATTGCTCTTTTTCTTTACAGTAGTTGATTTTTGAATGTTGATCCAGCTTTGTGTACTTGGGATAAATCCCACTCAGTTGTGGTATATTATCCTTTCTATGTATTGTTGGGTCTGTGAGGATTTCAGTATCAGTGTTCATTCAGGAGACTGGCCTATAGATTTCTGTTTTTGTGTTGTCTTTGTTTGATTTTGGTATTAGTGCAATGTTGGCCTCATAGAATGTATTGGTAGTATTCCTTCTTTTTTAATTTTTGAAAGATTTTGTGTAATAGGCACTAATTCCTATCTGAACATTTGGTTGAATTCATTCATAAAGCCATCTGGTCCTGGGCTTTTGTTTTTAGGGTGGGTTTTGACTACTGTTTCAATTTCTGCTTCAGTTACTGCTTGAAATTGATCTGTTAAAGTGTTCCATGTCTCTTTATCTAGCTTTGGATGATTACATCGTTCTAGGACTCTGTCCATCACTTCAAATTGTTGAACTTGTTTGTATATAAATGTTCATAGTAATCTCTGATTATTCTTTTGATTTCAACTGAGCTGTTGTAATTTCTCCTCTTTCATTTGTATACCTATTTACTTGTGTTTTCTCCTGTTTATTCTTTTTGAGCCTGGCTAGAGGTTTGTCTATTTTGTTTATTTTTTTGAAGTAGCAGCTTTTGGTTTTGTTGATTTTTTGGATTTTTAAAAAAATTTCTATTGTTTTTTTCTGCTTTGATTTTTATTATTTCCTTTCTTCTACTGATTTTTGTTGTTGTTCTTTTTCTATTTCTTTGAGATGGACAATTCGGTTTTTTTTGGAGTTCTTTCTTGCTTCTTGATATGAACCTGTATTGCTATATATGTTTATCTTATTTCTACTTTTGCTCCATACCATACATCTTGGAAAGTGTTGTTCTCATTGTCATTCAACTCAAAGTATTTTTTTATTTCTTCTTTAATATCCTCTTTAATCCAATGGTCTTCCAGTAGTGTGGATTTCAATCTCCATGACATGGGAGGGTTTCTTGCTTTCTTTTCATGGTTTACTTCTACTTTGATGCCTTTATGACTAGAGAAGATATTTTGAATGATTTTGATCTTAATGTATCTGTTGATGCTTGTCTTGTGGCCCAAAATGTGACCAATTCTGGAGAATGCTCCATGCACACGTGAGAAGAATGTGTACTCAGATATTTTGGGGTGCAGTGTCCTACAGGTGTCTAGTGTCTTTGTTTATAATTTATTTCATTGATCTGTCCATTGGTGACAGTGGGGTCTTGAAGTCTCCTACTATATATGTATTTTCTCTAATTTCTATTTTCAGAGATGATAATAATTGTCATATTACTTTGGTGTTCCTTCATTTGGTGAGTATATGTTGATGAGTGTTATATCTTTCTGATGTATTGTCCCCTTGATCATAATATAGTGACTATCTTTGTGGAAAAACAATAGAGTCACAGCCAGGTACACCTGTGGAATATGACGAGGTCATGACGGCCAGAACGCTGAGCACAGTTGTGTTAACAGGATCCAAAAACGGTCCTTGGGGCTACGTGATTTTTTCAGTCAGAATTCCCCAGATGAACTTTGAGGAAACTGTTTCTCTCTCCTCTCTCAAGACCCATTTCCCCATTTCCTATAAGGAATGTGGCATCCCTAGTCTGGGCAGAGGTGTTAAAGTTCCCCTTGTGAAAGCTTCACTATGCATTACTTTGATCTTTATCTTCCTCAGGTATACCTTGATTTAACAATGCATAACTTTGACCAATATTGAAAACATCATTGTAGGATTTAACACCACAGTTAGTGATCACAAATGTTTCAGCAACAGGTTAAAGCAAATGGTAAAATCAGGATTTAATACCACATTGGTGATCACAAATGTTTCAACAAAAGGTTAAACAAATGGCAAAATGATAGACTTATGTCATGTTTGAACTGGATTTGTATTGATGATTATAAAAGGCCCTGGAAAAATAAAGATGTCACTGAAGCATGTAGCACAGTCCCTCACCAAGCCCATGTGTGTATATGTAAATGGCTCAGTTCTATCCATGTCCCTGGTCTCTTTTTACCTTTTTTAGTTTGAAGTCTATTTTGTTTGACATAAATATAGCTGTTTCTGCCTTCTTTTTTGGTCCATTTGCTTGTAGAATTGTTTTCCAACTTTTACTTTCAATCTATGTTTATCTTTTGTAGTTAAATGTGTTTTTTATAGGCAGCAAAAGGTTGGACTTTGTTTTTAATCCAGCCTGCTACTATGTCTTTTTATTCATGATTTAATCTATTTACATTTAGAGTTAATATTGATATGTTGCCATCTGTATTTGCTTGCTATTTTGTCTTTTTGTGATTTTATTCCTTGCCTTATTCTGTTCTTTTATTCATTCCTCTATTGACTTTGGTGTTAAGATTTCTTGTAATTTTTGGAGTGGGGGTTTAGTCATAATGAATTTCTGGAGTTTCTGTTTGTCTACGATCCTTATTTTTTTTTTTTTCTTCAAAAAGGAAGGAGAGCTTTGCAGGGCATTTTTGTTTGGCATTTGTTGTCTTTGAGTTTGCTGAATAAGTCACTCCAATCTCTTCTTGCCTGTAGGGTTTCTTCAGAGAAGTCTGACGTGAGCCTGATTAGTTTTCCTTTATAGATTTTCTGTTTCTTCTTCCTTGTCAGCTTCATTATTTTTCCCTTGTCTTGGACACGTGAAGTTTTACTATTTTGTATCTTGCTGTACTTTTCCTTTCATTATGGTGATTTGGTGTTCTTCTTGCTTCTCGTATTTCTATTTTTATCACCTTTTTTATGCTTGGAAAGTTCTCTTTATCTCCTTGAATAGTTTCTGTTCCTTGGTCTCTCTCTTCACCTACTGGGATTACTACAATTCTTTGATGTCCTTTCTTCATGGTGTCAAATACTTCTTGAAGTGTTTCTTCATTCTTTTTCCTTTGTACTTTTCTTTTTTTGTTCTCTTTTTCCTGTATCTTCCAGAGTACTAACTCACTCTTCCATTTCATCAGTTTTGTTTTTTGTTGCTTTTTCCAGAGTTCTTTACTGCCTCCATTAATATTTTAATTACCTGCATTTCTTTCACTTTCCTCTTTAGGAACTCAATTTCATTCTTCTGATTGTTAATTATTTTTCTCATATCATCCTTTTCATCTTCTTTCAGTTTTTAATCATGAGAATTTTAAATTCTCTATCTGGTAGGCAGAGAAGTTCTTCAATGTCATTACTGTTGAGTTCTGGTTGCTGATTTTCTTTTTGTGGTGTGCCCTTCCCCTGAGGGCTTGCTTGGTTATTTGCATTTTCCTTCTCTCTGTTGTTTGTTTTCTAGTTGGTTCTATGGGTTGTGACACTATGTTACTGGTACAGGCAGAAATATCTTTGTAGTGCTCCTTCTAGGATGCTGGAACTGGTGGCCAGACCAAGTTGAGCACTGTTATGCTAAAACTCCACAAGGGTAGTAATCCTGTGGGTACGCTGGTAGGTTCTGTCCCAGAAGATCCCTTCCTTCTGTATTCACTCAGTTCCACAAGGGGATATTGGGGCCCTGTCTTCCAACAATGGCACAGGAGTTTTGCTTTCCTGATGCCCACAATTTACCTTGATGGTAGATCCTGCACCCCATTTCAACTTAGTTCCAAAGCTGAGGTGGGCACCAGAGGCCTGCATCAGATTTACTCCACTTGCAGTTCTCTACTGATCCCAGTTTCAGGGCCCACCCTCTCTCAAATCCAGTGGGTGGCTGTGGAGGTCCCTGACTTCCACCAATGTAGCAGGGTCTGTGCTTTCCTGGTGTGGGGCCACAGTTCACTTTGATAGTGGATCCCATGCCCCAGTTCAACTCAGTTCCAAAGCTGAGGCAGGTGCCAGAGACCTGCAACAACTTTGTTCTACATGCATGCCCCTCTTCCCTACTTTTAGATTTCTATTACCACAAATTAAATCGTATAATCTCTAGATTATATAACCTATTCAATTTGTTTTGGTTTTTAAGGTGAGATTTAAACTAACAAATATTTGCTCATAATTTTTTAATAGATGTATCAGTTAAGTATTTCTAGAAGTTTGGGAAACAATGAAGAATTTCTTCATATATATATTCTTATATATAGATTTCTCAAGAATTTTTTTAACATTTTAAAAATTTAAGATTTTTCTATACTGGGCCTCCCTGATGTCCTATGAGTTCAGTCTCAGAGCTATCACCTCAGCAGCCTGAGTTGATCAACGGCCAGGGAGATAACCCCCATATGGCACAACAGACCTCTCCTGTCTCACTTGCTGCTTCCCTTAGCTGTGTATTTCAATAAATCCATCTGTTCTGCTCCCCACTCTGTCTCTGGTGAATCCTCTCATACCCCTCCAGTACCTTACAACCCAGTTCATCTATTCATAAATAAATAAATATTTTTTAAAAAAAGATTTTTCAATATTACCTTGTATGAAATATCTGACCTCAAAAGAGGAACTATAGTATATAAATACAAGCTAGAAGTAATATAAAGTAATCATATCATTAATCAGCACACTGACTATCCATTCTCCAATCAATAATTAAGGGATTCCATAAGTTCCCTGGGAGAACACTGCCATTTGTAACTGCAATTAAGTACAAAAAATATAAAAAGGATTCATAACAGGCCTGATTTGCTCATTACTGATACTAAAAAATAAAATAGTAGATTTTCATCAGAACTCATAACACCACCATCTTCCAGTTATAATTTATTGTGAATTTAATTAACTTCTCCCTTTTATGAATTTTAAGATGCCTCCATTTCTACTGAAATGTTTCTACTGACAGATACAATTCTGAGGGCTTGCAGTGTTAATTATTCCAAGTTGTTCTTGAAGAAACCCTAAAAGAAAGTCTTTGAGAATGTTTAAGAATAGTGTATGTTTATTAATTGAACACAGTAATAAATAAAATTTACTTGATTTTTCTTCCAAAGAAGTATTTACTTTGTGGTATATTTGATAGTTTATGTTTTCAAATTTTAAAAAGCTTAGCAGTAACTGTTACTTGCATGCCTTTCAATTGAAACACTATATAAGCCTTTATTTTATCTCTTTTGGTCCTAGAGCCCAGAAAAAAAAAAAAAAGAAAAACTGATTTAGAATTGATGACAATGGTAAATCACTATACTAAGAGCCAGATTTATCATCATGGTATATAATAAATGTCAAAGTAGCAACATGACTAGTAAGGTGTCAAAGGGACTTCAATGACTTATTCATTACCATGTATGAATTGCATAACCATCTGTGATTCTATGCCAAATATTAAAAACTGAGATATTTTTCTTTTTAAAAACCTGAAGCAAAATATTAGTCTAGTATACAAAAACTGGATTCATTTTTCTATATTTGCAAAGACTGTAGAAACAAAATAATTAAAAATATTTGTCCTTTCCACTTAAAAACATTTACAAGAATCTACTGCCACAATAATTCCAGTGAGGGCAAAGAATACAAGGAAATAAGATTAGTACTAGATCAAAACCCAGCTAAATCAAAACCACGGAAAGCAACTACATACACCTTAAACTTGACTGTTGTACAACATTTAAGCTTGCCGGGTATCTCAGTCAGTTCATGCTGCCTTAATAAAATGCCATAGACTGTGTGGTATAAACGAGAGAAATTGATTTTCTCACAGTTCTGAAGACCAGAAGCACACTAGCAAGGTGCCATCATAGTCAAGTTGAGGTGAGGGTTCTCTTCCTGGCTTGTTTGGCTGCCTTCTGTGCCCTTTAGCAATGATGACACCCTGATCTGGACTTCCAGTTTTAATGTTTTAGCATAAAGTTGCTCCAATCTAATGCCAAAATGATCACTTTAAGATAACCAACATAATCAAAGTGAACATGTGGTCTCTCATTGGAATTTATAGGTATAGAACAGTTTTATATCAATAGCCTGGAATTGTCCACTTTGTTAGCCTGAAGAAGAGCCAAGTTAAGAGAATATACATAAATAAATGAATGAATAAGCAAATGGACAAGGCAGGCAATCAAAAAAATAAATAAAATTATCATAGCTCTAGACCTGACTAAACCATATTTGAAATCTAACCTATAAATTGGTCACATTTTGTAAACCAATGTATTTCTTTTATTACATACACCAATTTGAGATGTCTTCTCTGTTTCTTCCTGATTGATAAAAATAACTTGTTAGATTTGCTTTTTCTTAGAATGATAATCCAGAAAACCTTAAGACTCAAACTATCACATGAGAGAAATAACACAGAAAGTAGAACCTTTCTTTTAATCATGTGAAATAGTAAAATCTGCTTTATTACCATTTGCCATCAAAACTATCATTTAATTGATTGATTATTCCCTCATTAAGAAGATACCAGCAAGGAGCCCTCCCTGGTGGCCTAAGGGTTAAGTGTCAGCACTATCCCCACTATTGCCTGACTTTGATCCTGGCACAGGTACTAACCCACATATGGCCTAGCACACCTCTCCTATCTCGTCCACTGCTCCCCTTAGTAGTGCATTTCATTAGATCCACCTTTTCACTCCCTATTCTATCTGGCCTACATTCTATTTCTTCTATGGGGGAAAAAAAAAGGAGACATACACCAGCAGAAAATATAAAATTTATACTTACTGGCTATTTTTTGGTTTATGACATACATATAAAGTATTATGTCTTCAATTAATACCTGTGAGATCTTTTCTATGTCAGCATGAGTAGAAACCAATCATTAACCCTAACAGTTAAGTAGTACAATGGTGCTGATAATAAAGCATTTTCTCTCTGAGAGTCAGAAGCATTCCTGAAGTCTGGTCTTCAGTCAACAAATAGACTAGAGAAGACCAAATTCCTCTGACTATGTAGGAAGGTGGTATACAATAAAACCTATAAAGTTTTGTTTCATCTTGGGCGATGCAATACAATATAAAGTTAAGTCTGAAAGGATAATTCATTTAATTTAATTAATATCAAATGTAGTGCACAAATATAAATTATGCTTTTTAATTGTCTATATATTTTCCTATGATATCAAAATATTGACAATTATAAATCTTAATAGTTAAATAATTATCTACCAAACAGTTCAACAATAATTTATAAAGTAATCTCTATTTAGTGTCATGTTTGACATAAAATTTGGAAGGACAAATTCATATAAACTTTTAGATTATTTCCTTAGGAAAAATAATCAAAATGGAATTATTGAATCAAATCATAAGTTATTTTTATTATCTTTTTTATTATCCAAATATCTCAAATTACAAAAATAATAATTGATAGCACCTATTAAATGCCTTCTGCTGAATAGAATCTGTTTTAAGAACTTATGCTGACTTGTATCATTTCAGTCTCAAAATAATCCTATGTGGTAGGTGAAGTGAGGTTATAATTCCAGTATCATAGATATGGAAGCTTAGGCACAGTCACTAAGCAGTCTTAGTAGGAGACACAATTTTAATTCAAGTTGTCAAGCTGGAATCTGAATTTTTTTTCTTTTGTACTACACTGCCTTGCTTGTTAATTATTTACCCACACTCTACTATACCATAAGCTCTTCATTTGTTTCACAGATGTTCTACTTAAGGGTATGCAAGTAGGTCTGATAAAGTGGATACAGAAAAAAAAATGAAAACATATAAAGGCAGAAAATAAAATTTAGAACATAAAATAAAGGAAGTATAAAAGACAGAGAGAAACAATATTTGTCAATCACTTTAAAAACAAATTTTATACATATGATTCTATTTTTATATTTGTATGTGTGAAAAAGACTTATCACGACCTGGTTAACAGCTTCTGAAATGTGATGATATGCAAACTATAATTAGATTCACTATAACATAGCTCATATAATATGCAAAGTGTATTGAAAAAGAGACCTCTTAGATCCAAACTCTAAATATAACCTGGGATTAAAAGTGAAGAGGAACAAATTATTAAATTACTAAATTACTAAAAGATGGAAACTATTTAGCATATATTTACATTTTAACATAATTTTAGTATTTCAAAAACTTTATATAAAGTTAACAATTAAATTTTGAAATATGAATAACTTACAAACCAGGGTGATTTATTGAAGTAGAATTTAAAGGATATACAATTGCATTAATAATCTCCATGCTTTTCTGGATCCTGTCCATTTTATGTACACTAGTGTCAATTAATCATCCTTGCAATGACAACTCCAAACATGACTTTCCTGCATGAAAGCTTTCAGTCTTGGATATATCTCATATGTGAAAGAGCTATAACTTGAAATTAGATATTTTCACTTTACTAAAGAAATTACTTCAGTTTGAAGAACTATAACACAATGAAGAAACAAACAGAATGTGTTATATGAGGTTCCTCTCACAGAGTGAATTTTCAAACAATAGTTATTTAAAAAAAACAAACCAGGTTATCTTTCATTAATCTAAATCTGCAGGATTATTACTCAGGCCAAAACAAGAACATTACTGACTATAGTTAATAATTGTATACTGTATATTTGAAAATTACTAAGAGAGTAAGTGCTAAAAGTTCTTATCACAGCAAGAAAAACTGCAACTAGATGAGATGATGGATTTTAACTAAACTTATCTAGATAATCATCTAGCAATATATACATTTATGAAACCATTATACTGCATACCTTAAACTAATACAGTGATATACATTAACTATATCTCATTAAAATTAAGGGAAAATTGTGGAAGGTGTGATGACAATTTTTCATCAAATAGAGAAGACAACATACACGTAATAATACAGAAGGCAAAATGAAAAAAATAAGGATAAAAGTATAAAACTGACATGAGAAATTCACTAGGGGTATGCAAAAGTGGATATGAATTGGCAGAAGAAAGAACTGAAGAATTTGTAGATGGAGGGATATTACGTAAACCAAAAAAATGCGAGGGAAAACAATGAAGAAAAATAAAGAGCTTCCAAGAAATGTGAGACAATATTAAGAAAACCAACATATATATGTGTGATGGAGTACCAGAAAAGAAAGTGAAAGCAGCAGAAAAATATTAAAAGAAAAATGGTTGAAAATTCCCAAAGTTTGTTGAAAAACACTGGAGAACCTCAGCCAACTCCACTTGAGATAACAATCATAAATGAATAAATAAACACAACACAATAAAATCATGAAAGACAAAGACAAAATCTTGAAGAGAAAACTGGGTTACATGGAATACACTGGAATTCTAATAAGATAAATATTATACTTCTTGATGGAGGAAAGAATAGAAAACTTAAAGGAGGCATCACAAGACTAACCTGACTCACACAAGGAGGTGTGAGTAGAGGAGATTAACATGACCATTAACCCAGCTGCAGAAATCAAATCCTGAGGCACCAGTGCCTTATCACAAGGCAGAAGACCCAAGCAGGTATCAGACTGCTGTAGGAAGTGTCAGGAGCACAGAGCTCCATTAAGTTATGGAGACTGCCCTTTGTGAAATCTCCAGTCTCTTTCTAATTCTGCATTGTTGTCCAAATATGCCAGCAACAAACTATCCACTCACAAAGAGGGGCCCTTTCCTATCAAAAGAGGATAAAAACTAACACTGCCCCCACAAAGGGGCAGCTCTTTCTGCCTGTTTATGTCTATGCAAGTATCCTTTACTCTTCTATCCCCTTTCCCTAGTAAACCTGCTCTTTAAATATAACTAACATCTGTCTTGTGGAGAAACTCTCCTAGGAAATGTGCAACATGCTACTGAAAGGGGAGCTTTGATGAAACCTTTCCCAGAGTGAACGCTAGGACCCTACTCTCTAAACCCATCAACTCCAAAACTATATCACTTCTTATCAGAAACAATGAATGACAGAATGCAGCAGGATGTGAAAGATTATTTAGACTAATGAAAAGGAAAAAAAAAAAAAGCAGCCAGTTAAACAGAATCTTATGGACCATAGTTCATAAACGAAGGCATGATAAAAACATTTACAATAAACAAAACCTAACAATTTATTATTAGCTGAGGCATATTATGATAAGTACTAAAGTGTGCAAGGATGAAAGTAAATGATGTAAGAGTAATTCAAACACATAAACATACACTAAAGAGTAAAGGTACTTATGAAGGTAATTATAAAAGATGATATTGTATATTTCTCCTTATTTTTTCTAACTGACCAAAAATTTACAACTCTATAGAACTGTGTATATGTATACATATATAAATAAGTGTTCATATATATTCTATGTATATATAATTACATTGGTCTGCCTGTAAAAATAGACATAAAATATAATGGACAAGATAACACAGAGGACTTGGGAGGAAGAAAGTTGTACTGGGTGAGGGAAGAATATTGGATGATAATGTGAATTCAGAAGAAACAGAATCAAAATGGTAAACAAGTTTAATATAATGAACACTATTACAGATACATCTGTACATACAAACACATACACATATACATATATAAACTGTTAGGTTTTGTTTATTGTAAATGTTTTTATCATGCCTTCATTCTTCTCAGCTTTTTAAACTAAAGACAATTATATAATAATGTATGTAATGTTGATTTGTAACATGAAGAGGAAATTAATAAGAGTACAAAAACAGAGGAGACTAGAACTATGTATTTCTATATCTCACTGAAATTAAGTTATAAATATACAATAGAATCTGGTTTCTGTTAGTTTTAGAGTAACAACTAAGATAATATTCCAAAAACATAGTGAAAAATTTTTTAAAAATTAAATGTTACACTATTAAAAGTGGAAGTTCATAATCAAATGAATGACTTGGTTCTTACCTTACACCTTATATAAAAATTAATTAAAAATAGTAATTTTTAATGATGATGAACCTGAAAGTAAGACTTAAATGATAAAACTCCTAGAAGGAAAGAAAGATAGAATCAAAGTTTCATGAAATTACTTTTGTTAATGAGTTCTTTAATATGATATCAATGGCAGGCAATGAAAGAAAAAAAGAACCAAGGATTTTATTAAAATTTAAAGATTTTTGCATCAAGTTTTTTCAAACACCCCTAAATCCATGGCTTAAGGATAAAGGAGAAAAATAATGTTTAAAATTATTTCAAAGCACCTTAACTGCACTTCATTTACTTGTGTTAAAACATGTCAAGACATACTATTATATTGCTCCCAATGCAGGAGGCTAAATTAAACTGACTAGAATACAAATATCACTTCACCTCATACTCAGCAATTCAAATATTTTCCCAGTCTAGCCATACCCGTCATTGTTTATAAAAGAGGGAAAAGTATGATAGAACTTTACAGGGAGGAAAAACAAAACACCATCTTCTTAACTTACTTTTTAAATTAATGCATTTTTAAAAACAAGTGAATGCAGGACTTAATTACCAAAAATTATGCTATGAAGGTTTTCCTCAAAGTGAACTGTTCAGAAAGCACGTTTAGCTTTGAAAATGCTTCCAGGGATTTCCTTAGGAAAGAAAGGAATCCTTGAGAATATCTGTTCCCAATAATTCAAAACCAGGTGGATTACTGAGGTCATCATTTCCATTTGCTCCTGGAATTAGGTCTCTCATTTATCTCACACACATCTACAAAGATATTAAGGCTACAGGAAGTATGCCACCAAAAAGTAAATTTTTGTACTGAACAAAAACAAATGTCTAAATGTAGAATCAGAACGGCCTGAAAAGTGGGGGGGAGGGGAAGCAAGTTTTGCCTATGTACCTTCACTATACATTGAGTCTATTACTGTCTTTTCTCTCCATTACCCATGTAGGGTCAGAGAACAATGAGGTCTTTCCACCCTCCCACCACTATGATGATGGACACTTGTGGTGCTGCGAGCATTCCAGGGTGGGCATGCGCAAGTGGGCGTACCCCACTTGCATGCGCAGGTGGGCATGCTTAAATGGGCAGCGTCAAAAGGACGCCAAAAAACAACAGGACCGACAGTACCAAGGAGCAGCAGTGAGAGCAGCAGAGAGAGAGAAGCAGCCAAGATGGTGAGATGCGCTGGGGGCTGGGAAGCCTGTCAGCCTCCCGGTCCCCCGGCACTCCTGCCTGCCATGTACCTGATACCACCTCTGATGTAGAGACAATAAAAAGCGTAAAAGCCACTGAGGGCTCCAACACTTCCTTTCCTTGATCCGTCTGCTAAGAACCATCCCGGACCTTGCTCCTGTGCTACCTTCCTGCCGCTACAACCCAGTTACTTAATCACTCACACATCCCTTCCTTCTTTCATTTATTTAATGAGTATTTCTAGTGCACCTACTACATATTAAAATACCATGATAAGTAATAGTGATATGATATTAAACATGAATAGTTTCTCCCCTGGAGTTTATAATCCATTGAGAAGTAGAGATAGCACAGACAATTTATAATACTATAAAAATGCTATGATAGGTACTTAGATAACACATGGAAGATCATAGAGGTCCCCAGGAGCAAAAACCCCACACTCAATCAGCTCAAACAGCCTTCCTTCCTAAATCAATTACCCCACATTTTAAAATTATGCTTCCTCCTAAACTTAACATATTTAATTTTTCTTAAAGGGAAAACCAAAAAAATATTACCATTTCCTAAACTGTATAAATAGGAATGGAAAGAAGCAGTAAGAGCTGGTCTCAAAAAAAACTGCTGCCCAATAATCTAGTATTAGAAATTCTCCCAGCTGAGTAGAGGTAATTTATTTCTCCATAATTTCTCAAAAAATAATATTTTAGAATTTTTAAACCTCCAGAAAAGAAAAAAGATGGTGTCTCTTAGCTTTTCTTTTGTCATTGTCTTACTAATTTGGCCTCTTTCACACACAAGCAGGTGTTTCTTAGGAAGTTCATCAAGGGTTCATACTGACTCAGACAAATGATTAGCAAACTTCTTTACCTGCCTGTTTGATTGTCTTTCCAACTCACAGCCGGCAACCTTCCACTGAAAATGCCATAGAGGAGTTCATAAACAAAACTCAAGTGATATTATTCCATTGAGCTTTTTCCTTTGCAGGTATCAAACATCACTTTTAGTCTGTAGTTTCTCTCTTCAGATACTAACATAAATCAAAACAGAAGGAAATAAAAATTCAATTCCTCCTCTTCCACCTGACAAAAATTGATAATTAAGAAAATATGTGTGTTTTAACTGTTAAAGGGTACAGGCCACACACACACACAAATACTTTCTTATTTTTAAATAGGCCTACAAAAATATTTTTCTATTTTAATGTTGGTGCCTAGGTAACCAGTGTTTAGATGTAGTCAACATATTAAAACCAAATGTGAATTCTTCATTATACTGTACATCTTAAGTTTAAGCAGTACTGATGTTCGATTGTATCTCAGTAAAAATAGGGGGAAATTGCAAATGTGACAACAAAACCAAGAAAGTCAAAAATGTAGTGTAGGGTCAGAGAACTATCAGGTCTTTCCACCCTGCCGCCACTGGTATAATGATGGACACCTGCGGTACTGCACACATGCCTGGGTGGGCATGCGCAAGTGGGCGCACCTGAGTTTGGATACGGGCTTATATGAATGGTGTCATGGGAACGCCAGTACCAATGCGAGCAGCAAGTATCAACCAGCAGCAGCAAGAGCAGCAGCAGCAGTGAGAGCAGCAGTAGCAGGACAACAGTAGACCAGCCTCCCGGCCCCCTGACACCCATGCCTGCCATGTACCACCTCTGACAATAAAAAGCTTAAAAGTCACAGAGGGCTCCAATACTCCTTCCTTTATCCCCGTCTGCTAAGAACCATCCCAAACTTGCCCGGTGCCACCTTTCCTACATGGGGTTGGGAGTGGAAAGAGCACAATGCATGGTTGTCAAGTGGCCTATCCCTATGTGGTATTGTAACCTTAGATAAATGATAACTTCACCAATTTTTCAACTGACAGAATTTTTTAGACAGAACTGATTTTAAATTGACATAATTAAGTAAATCAACTGTGGTGTAGTAAAGAAAATTTCAAAAGTAGTAGGATGGCCAAAGGACCCTAAGGTGATCACCAATAATTTTTACCTCTTAATGTTCTTTCTCATATAATACTCTCCCATTGAATGAACACAATATGTGATGATTGTTTCTGACCAACAGAAAATAACAAAAGCAACTTTTTGTCACTTCAATAATTAGGCAACATCATATGCAAGATGACATGAGTTGTAGTTAGAAACCAGTTAAGTTAGCAGGGTATTTAGTTGTTGTAGCGGCAGGATGGAGGCGGCACTGGAGGCAGGTTCAGGATGGTTCTGGGCAGACGGGTCAGGGAAGGAGAGTCTTGGAGCCCTCGGTGGCTTTTAGGCTTTATTTAGTAGAGGTGGCCAGGTACATGGCAGGCATGGGTGCCGGGGGGCCGGGAGGCTGGTTCTTCTCTCTCTGCTGCTGCTGCCGTTGTCGGTTCTCTCCTCGCAGTTCAGCTGCTTCTTCTCTCTCTGCTGCTGTTGTCGGTTCTCTCCTCGCAGTTCTGTCTGTTGGTCCTCACAGTTCGTCCTGGCGTCCTCATGACACTGCCCATTTATGCCCGTGTCCAACACAGATGCGCCCACTTGCGCATGCCCACCCTGGAATGCTCGCAGCACCGCAGGTGTCCATCATCAGTGGTGGGAGGGTGGAAATACCTGATCAACCTTTACCCTACAGTTGTCTAACAAAAAGATCTGAATTCTGCCAACCATCTGAATGAGTTTGGAGAAATTTTCCCCCTGTTGAGCCTCCAGAAGAAAATGCCATCTAGCCAACACCTAGATGTCAATATTGAGAGACTTTGAGCAGAGTACCCAGTTAAACTGTGCCCAAAATCCTGATTCACAGAAATTGTGAGATAAATGTGTGTTGTTTTAAGTCAACAAGATTCTAGTAATTTGTTATACAGCAATACAATATAAGTAGACAATGTTATCATTTATTGTTTACTCTCACCATCAATGTCAAATTTCAATGTAACGGATAAATGAAGGACATGGATATTAAAACTTGGTTTTAGTAATTAGTTTTAACCTCCTAGACTCTCATTCATCTTTAACTGATTTACCATTCAATGTTTGTGGGTTTCTTAACAGTTACATAATCATGGGTTTCTAAATAGTAACATACTCATGGAATTTCCATTTTTCCTTTCAATAATTCTTGTAATCCCCCTTCCTTTTCTTTCTCCCTCCATTCCTTCATTTTATTATTTTTTTTAGCAAAAGCTTCATGTCAAGAATCACTTCATCTTGAAATGTTTTGTCAGCGCTCCCATTAAACTGTTACATGCCTCTACAATATTCCTCATATAAAGTATTATAATGGAATGGTAGATGAAATTCTTGACTGTTTTTATTTTTCATTTATAGTGCCAATGTTTCTCTATTTAAGATAGAAATATATTAAACAGAAATAGTCTATTGTTACTCTACCTGCTATCTAGCCAGTTGTGATTAAAATAAATTTCACATTTATTTGTATTTAAGTATATAAAAATAGCCAATAATATTAGCAAATATGGAACTACTCTTATCAAATAATTCAACTATATTTTCTTTTAAAGTCATCATAGTATTACCAAAGTTTAGTAAGGTTATTCCACCTTTCTCGTCACAGACATCTATTCCAGGACTGGTAATACAAAACAGTCTATGCCACTGGTGATTGATTGGCTGAGATGTGGGCATATGACCAGATTCAATTAAAGCAAAACTCTCCCATGGAATTTATATTTTAGAAGCTGGAAGTAAAGAGAGTCACTAGAACTAGAAGAAAGGGAATGAGAGTCAGCTAGGAGCCATTTCACTGGTTTGATGGAGAAAGTCTGACTTTCATATGTGAGACAAAATCTAGAAAAGAGTAGGTGACAGTAGTGGGTGAGAGAAACAAATTCAATTGCACGAAATTCCTAATTCTAGTTTTTGTATTTCCACACCTGCCCTGGTTTCTGATTCAACTCTTTCCTTGATTCCATGAGAAGTAGTCCTTAGTTTCATAAGCCTATCAAGCACCATTTTGCTAGCTTTACAGAGATTTCTATATACTGAAAACCAAAGAAACAACTAATTAAAATGATATAACTTTTTCATTAAAAAAATCCACTCTATAATAGCAAAGGACTTGATAGGCTTATGTAACTAAGGAATAATTCTCATAGATATTGGTCATCTGTATGCTTTAGAATAACGCAGATATTATCTATCTTCAATCATATGTTCTTCGATTACAAAAGCAATAACTGGTAAGCCTAATGTTAAAGAACTTAAGATAAACATGTACTAGTGTTTTTAATTTAATTCTAAAATGAATAAACCCACAAAAAATAAAATATACATTTTTAAGTATGTATGGAATGATGGAAATGAAGAAAGTCTTCTAAAAGTGTTTAAAATTGCAGTTTTTACATAGAACACAGTAAAATAATACCATACCACAAGTCAAGGTTAAGATGTATTGTCCCAATATATACAACATATATATACTATGTACTTCAAACAGTACACTGATTAAAAAAACAAAACTTACAGTTAGAGATATTATTATAAACAAGACAGCCTTAATAGCTGTCTTGGATTGAACAAAACTATTGTCAGCAGAGCAAAATGAATGACCAATATGATTAAAATGCTGCCACTGGGAAAATGGACTTTTACATCAAAGGAACTTATCTATCGAGAAACAAAGGAAAACAATATTAAAATAAACTCTTGTATTTTGTTTAATAAATATTGAAGATCAGAAAGATACTTAAAAACTGAAATTTCATAAATGAATCATAAAAACATTCACAAAATTCACCTACTTGAAAATGCAGTATAAGAATATACAGCTCTCTGGAAAATAACCACTTCAAAAACTACTGTTTATCCTCTGCTGACTGGCATTTTTAAGAAATTCAATTCACCATAGCAACCTGTCTTAACACCAGCAGATAAGTACGGGCTATATTTAGATATGATAGCTTTCCAAACGGCAATCCTGCCTTTCCTTCATATTTAATGCCATGATCCAGGGACAAAAATATCATTCAATCAGATTGTAGTGTGAAGACAAGTACACTCAGGAGGATGAGGCTATGTTTCAGAAAAATGAAAAGAGTAGTTCCAACAAAAAGTGATAAAAATTGTAAAGCGCATAAAAGTAAGTAAAAATTTCATGTCTAAGAAATTCACAATCAGATAAACTATTTTGTTCAATTTTATCCTTTCTCTTAAACATGAAATGCTGTTATCAAGTACTAATGATCTATACTATTAAAGTATATTTCAACTACCAGGTTGTCATTTGTAACTAGTATGATGCATTTCTAATCTGGCATCTTCTAACCAAAAAAACATTTTTACCAACAAGCCATCCTTTCCAGATGAGGGAGAACAAGTGCACTGATAATACAGACAAGTAATACAATTCAAAATTTTAAAAATGAATTGATGAAAGGGCTATTGTTACAAAATTACTTTGGACTTTATAATCTTTGCAATTTATAATCTTTATAATGACAGTGAAATTTTGCTATTTCACAAAATAAAAGAGTTTTACATAATTTACTTCACAATATGCCAAAGTAACATAATAATCACAAACAATACCTTTTATTGTTCTTTATATTTGCATGAGTTGCATTGAAATCATTATTAAAGATAAGATAGAAGAAGTAATAAAAGTTCAGTTAAAAATGCAAAGAACATAGACTGGGGGTACGGAAAACTGAGGAGTTGTTATTTAATGGGTATAGAGCTGTAGTCAATAAGATGAAAAATTTCTAGCAATTACATAATATAAATATACACATTTAACGCTACTGAACTACACTAGGTTAGGGGCCTCCCTGGTGGCCCAGTGGGTTAAGCAACACACTATGAAGCAAACCGCAGCCACTGCAGCCGGAGTTCGATCCCTGCTGCCGGCCATGGACCCACATGGCGCAGCAGACCTCTCCTGCTGTGCCCACTGCTCCCCTCAGCAGTGTACCAGTTGATCTGCCTGTTCTGCTCCCACTCTCTGTGGTGAATCCTCTCACCCCCCCACACACACACCTCTGGCCTGTGCCCCAGTGCTTGTATGCATAAATAAATAAAATCTTTAAAAAAAAAAAAAAAGAAACTAGGTTAGGATGACATATTTTATGCCATGTTTACTTTACTACAGTTTAAAAAAACTGCCAAAAATACTGATAAAAAGTATTTCTTCTTTACCTATAATTCATTCAGAATTTAGGATTAAGATCTCTTCTGTATCAAAAATCATAAGCATTTATAACTAGGTAATGATTATTTTCAAAATTTAATATCACTGAAATAATTGAAAATATATTCTATCACAAATAAAAGTAACAGACACATATTTTTCATATGTGCAAAGAAATTTACCCTATGCTACTATAAGTAAAATAATCTCACATTATGAATCATATTTTTATTACTCGGGGTGACTTGTTCTTCTATAAATGAAACAGTTCTTTTTCTATCTATCTAGTGAACGAATAATCTAACATGACACACACTGAGGATGGCCCAAAATTCTTAAGAGATCTGCAAATTAAATAAAATAATACACACCTACTTAAACAATCAGCAGCAACACAATGAGTAGTACAAAGTGTCAAATTTCTGTTAGTTCTTTTCATTCTTATGCTTTCTCTTTTGATTTTAAAAAGCTTTTAATAGTTTCTATTAATGAATCTGAGTTCAAGTAACAACTTAAGTTGACTAATTTTTAAATAAGCAATGAAAAACTTAAAGTACAAATAAGACAAAGCCTTCTCTCTCCAGCACATAGCTAATGGGATGTGAATGTATTTTGAGAACCATCTTGATAGAGAAGACAACTGAATATAGATTAAAGTACATATATACAATACCTACTTTGCATATAACTGTCATTTCTCCAGAAGAGACATCATGATTTTTATAACTTAAATAGCATGTATTCTTCCACTTAGAACAAAAATGAATTATATCGTACCAAAATTAACTTTTCGTGCACTTGAAAATTATGTATCACATTAAATAGCTTTCTAAAATGGTGATAACATCAAGTTAAATATAATAACACTTTTTGACGTAGTAACACTTTTTGAAGGGACACACTACAAGAGATTTTATAACAAAACTAAATTAACAAGTTATAGATACAGCAGGAATTAATCTTAATATATTTAAACCTATAAGTAGAGGATAAGCTCTTGAAACTGTAAAAATTCTTTTTGAAAATTTATTATACCTGCAAATTACTAATTCAAACAAACCCTAAAGCATATTCATCAGCAAAAGTTCCTCTATTTTGTCCTACACTTAACTTCTATAGGACTATGATAAAAATAAGTATTCTCAGAATAACTACCTAAAGAACAGAAACCCTTTACCTCAAATTTATTGCAAGTTACATTCTCACTGCAACAAATCACAAGTTTGTAGGAAGACCAGACGTCTTACTCGGTGACTTATAATTTATCTTTGTTTTCTGCAATGATATAACTTCTTTATCATGTGCACATAATACAGTTCACTCAGTTCATTCTAGCACAATAATTAGTTTTACTGTAATGGAAGTTAAAGCTTGGAGTGTGTGTGTATTAAACAAAATTTAGATAAATTACAGAAAAGTCTATCATATTACTCCACTAGTTTGCCAAAGATTTTGAATATGAACTTTTCACTCTTAATTCTGACTTTTCATTCTCCTCTGAGGCAACAAATCCCTCCAACTTCTTTTATTGTTTCCCACTCTTCTAGGATCTCTAGTTCTTGCTCCTGCTTCTACCCTCCCCTGCCCATACATATACACATTCACTTTTATTTCTGTACTTTGTTCACAGAAAGCCTATATCAATTCATTTATTTGATTAATACATACTACACTATACTCTAAATGTCATATTGACCAAATAACTGAGTTCTTCCCAATTTATTCTTTATTTCTCCAGTCTATATTCATTTTTGGCATTAGTAATTGAAATATTAAATTTTTTTCCACACATCAACTACTTTAAGGATCAGCAGGTCAAGTAGGTAAATCAAAACACAAATCTGCCAGGCATATTAACACACAAAGCATTCGTTCAATATATAAATCTTAATTTTTTTTCACTTGGAACATTTATTAATATAAAACTTTAACAACCCTTATAGTTTCCAGAGCACTCATCAACTACTAGTGATTTTTAAAAGAGGTTCTTATTTAAAAAAAGTTATTTTTGACATATTTCCCACTTGATGTAGCAACATAAGCAATTCAACTCGAAATAGAACCACAAAGTATACATAAATCAATAAACAACTAGTAAATCTTATCAATTGTCTAGGATAGAAAAGTGATAATCAACTTTAAAAAAAACTCATACTTAAAGCATATTACTAAAACACATTATCTTCTACATGCTGAGTATTTCTTTCCAAGTATAAAAATGCAACTTTAAAATATGAATTAATCATTAATAGGTACAGTTTGACAATTCTTAATAAAGTTCTTTTTAAATTCAAGTTGTAAAAACAAACACAAATTCTTACTGGATTCTTATTCTAGCCCAATTCCAAGAAACTGGTGCTTTTGCAGTTAATGGAAATGATGCTAAATTATGATATATGGCTACTTTAAAACTGAGACATAAAATTGCATTGTCCATTCAATACAGTAACAACCTGACATGAATTTTCATTAGGATACTAAGATTAAATTTGAAATTTAGCAGTGATATTGCTTGATAAACATTATTAAATTCTGAGAAGTACTAGATTCAAAACAATACACTTAGTACTATAATCCATTACTCAAGTAAACTATCCACAAAAAATATATAATTCAAGTCCATATGAACATATTTTTTCCACAAAGATTACATTAAAACAAATTGTTGGAAATAATAAACATGTTCAACTTTAGTTTTGTTACAATTCTATAAAAGCACCACACCAACCATTATGTTTTAAATTACACTTAGTACTGAAAACGAAATACTCACAAAGAAGGATCTTGTACGAGATCTTTGAGGTTTATCCCACTGCGATCTTCTGCAAGATTCCTGAAGCAACTATCACTCACTGAACAGGAAAGGAAGAAAAAAAAAGAAAATTGATTTTAGTTTATATTAGTTTACATTTGCTAAGCATCACAAAGAGGTACCCTACTAGGTAAAGGAGAAACCAACATTGTTCCTGGTGATTTATATGTTGGCATGAGAGAATGAAGTCTTATGGAACCCCCAAAACACAGACAGTCTTTCCCTGGGAGATTTGACAAGTACTAACTAATCTTGCAAAAGAGGATTCAAGGGAAAGAGGAAAGAAGTGGTCAGAGGGCAAATACTGTATTCTATAGTGTTGTGGTGATAAGTAATCAAAACATACTAAAACAGGTTAAGCCTACTAGTGTTAGTGCAGAATTTCTATAGGAGTCTCCTCAAGCATTTGTTCCCAACCAAAAGCCTTGCATCTTGAGAGGAAAGATGACTCACAGGGCCCAAAATGTAGAACAAGATTTTTCACAATTTCACAGTACATAACTATGAAATTACACCTGTATATCTGTGTATACCTGTCACACAATAGGTCTTGCCTTTAAATCCAGAGATAGACTAAACATATCCAAAGCTATGAGTCAAACCACCTACTCAATTAGTTGAACTGAAGTTACCACTTGATGATTTCTTTCTGATAATGGATTAAAAAAATCCATCAATTTCTATCATCCTATAATAAACAGTACATGATATACAGTAAAAATTTCAAAGTATAGGAAAGCACAAAATGTGATCAATAACCTAGAGACTCCAGGCTGCCCAAAGATGATACAGAATTAGAAAACAAAGACTTGAAGAAAACTATTAAACATCAATTATATATAGAAAAAAATGCTCACAGTAGATAAAAAGAGGAAATTTCAACAAGAATTAAAATCTATGAAAAAATCTGAAATTAAATAATCACTGAGTAAGTTTTATAGCTTATTCAACACATAAAACACAGGCTTAGTGAAGATATAACCAAAAATAAATCCAAACTGAAGAAAGGATAAAAAGAACAGACCATACGAGACGTGAAAATCAAACAGATCAATGGAACTGCAGTTGATAAGAGAATGGGGAAGAGTAATAATTTCAGAGAAAATAGTTGTGACTACTCCAACACTTGCATAACACATTGACTGAATCACGAAGTACAGGCAATCCCACACTGGACTGAAAGAAAAACCACATGCAACCATGAAACAGCTGAAAGTCCAAGACAAGAAGATATATTTAATTTAAAAGAGCTAGGGAGAGAAAAAGGATGTAATACCTTGAAAAGAAAAAAAATCACAATTGAGTATCTGACAAAATATGGAATCCAGAATACAATGGAATGATGTATATTTAAAATGTTGTGGGGGTGGGGAGGAAGGGAGAGAGGAGGAAGGGAAGGGGTGAAGAGAAGGGTTGAAAGGAAACTTAAGAAATTACTTCTGCTTTTCCACCCCTGGACATACATTTTGTTAATGTCTTCCTTTCTTTATTAATAGGACACTATTAACCAAGTCTCTTTAGGGGAAAAGAGGAGGATTAAGCCTCTCTCTGTAATACCACCACACTGTACTGTCATCAGTACCCGATTCACCAAAAACATAATTTTCTTACTTGTTTTTATTAATCTTCCTTAAGCGTATATATAGCTCATATTTATTGCAGTATTTAATATTAGAATTGGTTTGCATTTTATTAAGCAGTTTGGTTATATTTTTTGTGACCAGACCATCCTTTAATAAATATTTAATAAAGATTTATTTATTTATGCATACAAGAACTGGGATACAGGCCAGAAGTGAGGGGGATAAGAGGATTCACCAGAGACAGAGTGGGGAACAGAACAGACAGATTAACTAAACACACTGCTGAGGGGAGCAGCTTTCGAGGTCTGTGTGCAATATGGGTCACCTCCCTGGCCAGCAGCAGGGATGGAACTCATGCTGCAATGGCTGTGGTTTGCCTCACAGTGCCTTAATCCATTGCGCCACCAGGGAGGCCCACTCTTATTTATATAAATCCTATGGTAAAACTGGTTTTGTTATACCTATTGATGATCTTAGCGAGGACTTAATAAAACTTTTCTTCCCATATTAAACAGATACTGATCTAAACTTGTTGACTTAAGAAAAATCTTCTGCTTTCCATAAATGTAACACAAATGCCCTCCCCCCCACCACAATTTTCTAAGTAGAGCCAAAAAGGAAAAAAACTAAATGTTGGCACATTGTAAGAAAAGTTGGTTTACAGCTGAGCTGAACTAAAATTGAAGGTATAATATATTGTATCATAAAATTTGTACTCATAAAGTTTTGTGCCCAATTTGGCAAATATGAGAGCTTAGTTATAAACTTCAAGAAGCTAAAAGTTTTGTAGCTTTAATTAAAATGGAATAAACCTTTGCTCCCTTAAAGTCTTGCTAGTCAGCTATCTGTGAAATGAGTTTTGCTAAAGACGGCACTTTTCTAAAACTCATGTCCCATCCAAATTTTAAGTTGAAAATGATCAAGAAATCTTAAAAAAGTTTCTTCACAAAAATTCTGAAACTTTCATTAATAAAATATATCATTTTTATCTAAGATTTTTTCAGAAATGCAACAAATTTTAGTTTTAAATATTTTAACAAGCTAGTGAACATTTCTTTTCAATTGCAAATCACAGCAAAACCAATCAGTTTCAGTCATCATAATTTGTTGGTTTCCCCCCTCCATGAACCCCCAGTATATACCAACTAAAAGAATCACTATGCTCTTTGTCTCACTGATTCATTCAAATTCTTCAACGCTTTATCACGGAAGCCAGATAAAACAATTGTAATACAAACATGTAGTTAAGCTATGGGATAAACATGAAAATTATAAACATGTCCTTCCATCTGGTTTATATTGCTATAATACTTAAAAGAGGAACAAAGAAAAATTAGAAATATTTGCAAAATTGACTCTTTAGTAGAATTTTCATCCAATTATATCCATTTTTTCCCATGTACATGTTCATGTTTCAGATCTATAATCAAAATGGTTGGTGCTCATTATATGTTAAGAATTTCATTATTCATTATCAAATTTATATTCACAATCATCCAATGATATTAGTATCTCCTTTAAAGATGAGGAAACTAAAGCATGGGGATATTAAACATCCTGCTAGAGGGCAAGCTAATAAATAGCAGTGCTGGGAAAATCCAGACTCTAAAACTCCAAAACCTGTACTCTTAACCGCTAAAGCTATTCAGAAGATAGTTCTCATTGATTTCTCATTATGTTCTGTACTCGCTCACATTTCTCTAAATTTAAAATAAATAAAAGCTAGACAGTTAAAACTCCTTAAGAGGGTAAATGTCAACTTCATGTATCATTAAAGAATTAAATTTTTTTAAACCTGAATGAAAAATTAAGATTCTTCTAGTTACATGGTTCATGAACTGCTTCACATCTCATGGGTCCTATGAAGATCCCTCAGCATCAAGGCTACTCCTTTTCCCCTTTCAGTTAAAGAGCTCTATTTCTGTTTTATATGTTAGATTGCTTTGAAGGTTATATTTGAAGAAATTTTAATAAAGATATCTTCACTGGAGCAGAAACACACACATTTACATACAAAACACCCCAATATAGTATCAATTGAACTCTCAAGTATTTTATAGATGAGAATCACAGCTTACCTATCATCATCAAGAAGTCAGCATTCAAACTGAGCATATACTTATAAATATTTGTAAAATGAACAATTAGAGTTCTTAGCTAATAGTGATAAGCACTTTTTCTTAGAACATTAATTTTTTTGTTCTATACTAGAAGTAACAGTTAACATTATGTGCTAAGCACTTTGTGGTCATTTTCTCACATAACTATACTATAGTATTACATATAATCAATATGATCTTTGACAAAAGAAGCTTTATAATATATTTTCTAAATTCTATTGTAATGAATTATTCAATCTGATTATTAGGATATTTTTTGAAAGACATATTCATTTTCTCTTCTAACATGGTATTTATATTCTAACTTACTTTGGTCAAGGAAGGATTTTCCTGTGACAAGAAAATGCCTATTCGTCAAAAATTTACTTTCGTGTGAAGGTGTGAAACTTGAAATTAGTTTTATAAATAAATGGTAAATTCATAAAATTTGATTAAAATATAAAAATAATTTTAAAAGACCATTAAAGTATGATTAATCTTAGAATAAAAAAATTCATGTTTAAAATATAGCATAAAGCAATTGCACTGTCCCATGCTTAAGAACATGAAAATCTGAAACATTTGAAAACTGCTCAGGAGACAGTAATAACTTACTCAATTCAAAATTAACTCATCTTCAGTGAAATATAATTTCAAAGTAAGAAATTGCCTAACTATAAAAAAAACTGAAACTTAAAATGAAATATAAAGTTATACTACAGAAATATTCCAAGGAATTTATTCAAAGTTAGACTGGACAAATGACATAATAATTTACACAGGAAAGGATAGAATATTGATATAAGTATTTCAAAAGACAAATATTTAAATATCAAAAAAAACAGGAGCTGGCTATTGAGAACATATTTATTTTTCTAAAAATGTCCCTCTTGTGGGAGCAGTAAATTTAAATGTTTACTAGGAAATCTCAGTTTGCTTTAAGTATTACAAATAAAACAAAATGATTGCAAAAAGTTCAATACTTGTTCTGTTCTATTCTGAAAAATGATAGCTTAATACCTGATATAAGAAAAATTATACTGATTCCATAAATAACAAATACCTACAATTTACTTAGGTGAAATTTACTTAACACAAAATTAATCACTTTCAAGCCTATGATTTGTACAACCATCACCTTTATCTATTTCCAGAATATTTTCATCACCCCTAGAGAAAACCTAGGATCAATTATGCAACAAGTTCCCATTATTCCTTTTCTCCAATGCCTGATAAACACCAGTCTGTTTCTGTCTTTATGGATTTAACTATTCTGGAAATAATACAAAGGGAAGCATATAATTTGTTACTTTTTTTGTCTGAATTTTCTCATTAACATAATGTTTTCAAGGTTGCAGCATCTATCAGTACTTCATTTTTCCTTATGACTAAATAATATTCCATCCTATGTGTAGCACATTTATCCATCAGCCTTTAATGGCCTTGGATGAACGTTCCACATTTTGGCTATAGTGAATAGTGCCAAATGAACATACTACACATGCATCAGTTTGAGTACCTGTTTTCAGTTCTTTGGGATATATGTCCAGAAATATAATTGGTGTATCATACAGTAATTCCATGTTTAACTTTTGTAAAATCAGCAAGTTGTTATCTTAAGCAGTTGTATTATTTTATATTTCATCAGCAATGCCTGAGGGTTCCATTATTGTCTATATTTTTAACTGTAATTTTAATTTATTCATAATAGCAGTATAAATGGGTCTGGTTACATTTCCCTAATATAAATGATATTAAACATCTTTTTAAGTACTTGATGGTCATCTGTATATCTTATTTGAAGAAATGTGCACTCAAATCCTTTGCACACTATTAAATTTGGTCATTTATCTTTTTGTTTTGAAATTATAAGACATATTTATACATTCTGAATGCTATACCCATCTTTTCCTCCCATTCTGTAGATTATATTTATGCTCTCAAGAGTTTAATGCACCGAAATTTTTAATTTTTTTTAAGATTTTATTTATTTATGCATACAAGAGCTAGGGTACAGGCCAGAGTCACGGGAGGTAAGAGGACTCACCATAGACAAGAGTGGGGAGCAGAACAGGCAGATAGACTGAAATATACTGCTGAGGAGAGCAACGGGCAAGGCAGGAGAGGTCTGCTGTGCCATGTGGGCCCCTCTCTGGCCAGGGATTGAACTCATGCTGCAGTGACTGCAGAAGCCTCACAGTGCAGCACTCAACCCCTTGAGGCCCAGAAATTTTTAATTTTGATGATGTTCAATTTTTTTTTTTTTGGTAACTTGTGGTTTTGGTGTTATATTTAAAACAATTGCTAAATCTAAGGTCATGAGTAATTTCCCTACATTTCCTTGTAAGAGTTGTATAATTTTAACTTCTATATTTAAGACCTTTATCCATTTTGAGTCAATGTAAGTCAATATAAGGCTGAGTCTAACGTCATTCTTCTACATGTATACATCCAGTTACTCCAACTTCATTTGTTTAAAAGACTATTCTTTCTGCACTGAAAGCTTTTGATACTTTTGAAAACTCAAACAACCATAGATATATGGGCTTATTTCTAAATTCAATTCTATTTCATTGAGAGATATGTCACCCCTATGCTAGTATTTTGCTGTTATGATTAATGTAGCTCTAAAGCCACTTTTTTAAACTAAGAACTGTGAGTTTTCCAAATTTTTCTTTTTCAAGATGTTTTTGGTCATTCAGCAGCCCATGAAATTACACATAAATTTTAACCTTCTTTAAACCAATTGTTACTCCCCATTTAAAACATTATTTTTTTCTCCTTACCCCGACCCCCAAACAGATCCATTTTAAGATGCATTTTGCTATTATCAATTATGTGCCTTCAGGTATCACTTTCTTTCTTTTTTTTTTTTTAAGATTTATTTTATTTATGCATGCAAGAACTGGGGTACAGGCCAGAGGTTCTGGGCATGAGAGGATCCACCAGAGACAGAGTGGGGAACAGAACAGACAGATGGAGAGGTCTGCTGTGCCATGTGGGTCAAACCCCACCCCCCCACACACACATACACACCCCCACCTGCTGGCAGCAAGGGATCAAGCTTGTGCTGCAGTGGTTGTGGTTTCCTTCATAGTGTGTTGCTTAACCCACTATGCCACCGGAGAGGCCCCCAGGTATCACTTTCTTTTTCCAAGCCTAAATCCTACCATTTTCTATCTGCTAGGAAAAAAAATTCCAAGAATTCTTCTAAAATGATTAAATTGAGTACATAGAAAACTGAATGAAATACATGAATAATAAGAGAAGACAAACTGTTGTGATGGAAATTTGGTAATTTTCTTAATGTAGTCAACCTAAAATTATAAACCAAAACAGGGTCTACATGCAAAACTTGTCATTTCACAATCACCAATGTTGTTAGAGTTTTAAGTTATTTTTAAGTAACTCCAAGCTGTTTTATGTATTTTGTCTGTTGTCGAAACGTAACACATTCCCTTCTGACAAAAGTTAAAACAAGAAGCAAAATTTCCTTTCCTGATAGATTCAGACAGATGTTTTCTGAGTTCAGAGTAGAGTTACAGAAAAAAAATTCTGCAGCCTCCTTGGTGGTACAAGGGGCTAATAACGTTATAGCACATGGAGCTATCCACAGACACTGGAATTCAATCCTGGGCCAGGGAAGTGACCCACATGGCACAACAGACCTCTTCTGTATCACCTGCTGCTTCCCTCAGCACTGTATTTCAGTAGATCTGCCTGGTCTACTCCCAACTCTGTCTCTGGTGTATTCTCTTACATCCCACACCTCTGGCCTGTACCCCAGTTCTTGTATGCATAAATAAGCTTTAAAAAAAAAAGCTGATGCATGTGAAAAGAAACTTTTTATATTGCAAAATCCATTTAATACTACAACTATTGAACTTTCTACCTTCTCTTCAATTGGTAGTAATTACCATACAATGTAATGACCTCCTAAAAGGCAAGAAAATCTAACAGAATACTAAAACACAGTCTTAAGAACTAATATGCTCAATTGAAATCATGTTCATGGATTGATATCAATGTTTGCCAAAAATTATCTGTGTGAAAAGACATTTGCCAAGATAAAATACTCCATGTAAATGAACATTTGTAGTAGATTTTGATGACAGAAAACAGTAATTATAAACTCTCATTATCCCCTTTTCCAATTCCAGTTTTTAAACTAGTAAACATGTATTGTAAATATTGGTCTCATCATGATATTTGGGTTTCATAAATTCAAAAAAAATTTAAGGAAATGTTTTCTTTCTTGTTCTAGTAATACATGCATAATATCAATTTTGCTTCAGTCTGCAAAACCCAGAACATTAATTATCTGACCCTTTGTCGAAAATGTTTACTGACCTTTATTTACAAACACAGTTGGATTACCAGGCACTAGAAAGTTAGTGTTATAATTCCTGGCACATTCATTAGTTGTCTTTCACTTGAACAGTCAGAGACCACTGTAGAGTTATTAATTGGAGTAACTTCAATAATGTTGTATCTGGAGTTAACAGGGCAGCTAGAGGGTGAAGGGAGAGGAGTTGATTGGTAGATCATTCTGAACACACGCTATCTTTATTAAGTTCACTGTTTACAGAGTTATTGTTTGTGGGAAACCAAAATAATAACAAAGGTCACTGGTCACAGATCACCCTAAGAGATATAATAATGAAAAGGTCTGAAATATTGTGAGAATTACCAAAAACGTAATAAACATGAAGTGAGCACATGCTGTTAGAAAAATGATGCCAACAAACTTGCTCTATTTGCATAATAGTGCCACAATTTTTCAATCAGTAGAAAAAATACAGTATTTTAAAAACACAATAAAATCAGGTACCCCATACTGAAAATTATAAAATCCTAGTCAAAGAAATCTAATAAATAGAGAGACATATGGTATTTATGGATTGGGAAACTCCACACTATAAAGATACCAATTCTCCCCAAATTTATACATAGGTCTAAGGAGGCTTCCTGTCAAAATTTCAATAAGCTTTTTGTAAATATAGACAATATCATTCCAAAATTTGGAATTGAAAGGGAAAGGAACAGGAAAAGCTAACACAATCTGAAAAAATAGGTGTGATAAATTACTTTTGTAAAATTCAACACTTAATAAGATATAATAATCATAACTGGGCAGTACTAGCAGGAATATAAAGAAATATATGATGAATCAGAATAGAGTACCCAGAAACAGACAAACACAAATATACCTAACTTGTTCTTGATAAAAAACGCAAAAGAAACTCAATGAGGAAACAGTCTTTTTTTTTTTTTTTGTAAATACTGTCTTCCATTTATTATCACCATAGTCAATGGACTGTCTTTTCAAATCTTTTATATATATATATATTTTTTATTTATTTATATATACTTGACATCAGTTGTAATCTCCATGTATTCCCCATCACCATATCACCAGTGCACCATCACCTCAGTCCCCTGTGCACCCTTGTCTTCCCTCAACCCTCCCCCTCCCCACTCCCCACCAAGTGTCCCCAATTTGTCCTTGTCTTTTCATTTGGAAAGACAGTCTTTTAAACAAACAATGCTTGAGCAAGTAGAGGTAGATAGGTAGAAACATTTACCCTTCACCCATCTCACTCTTTATACAAAAAAATGACTCAAAAAAGATTATGGATTTAAATGTGAAATGTAAAACTATAAAATTTTAGGAGAAAATCTTCAGGTATAGATTTAACACAAAAGTATCATCTATAAAAGGAAACAAACTGTATTTCATTGAAATTAAAAACTTTTGCTATATGAAAATTTCTGTTAGGAAAGTAAAAAGAAATTGCAAAAAGGGAGTAAATATTTACAAGTACAAGATATCCAATAAAAGACTGGTATTAATAGTATATAAAGAACTGTCGAAACTGACTAGGAAAAAATCAAGACTGTTAACTAGGGAGTAGGAAAGAGATAGGAAGGGTCATATCTCCCAAGAGAATTACATATGGAAAATATGTTCCATATCTTTAGACATGAGGAAATACTAATTAAAACCACAGTGAGATTTTGCTACACACAGTAGGATGTCTAAAATAAAATGCAAACATAAATAGTAGAAAGGATGTGAAAAAAACAACCACTCATAGATTGGTGGGGCTACATGATGGCATAATTAGTCAGCAATGTGATCTGGAACTTATAAGTATGCAATTACCATGGAACCCAGCAACTGCGGTCCTGTGCATTTATCACAGAGAAATGAAAATTATGTCTACACCAAAACATAAACAGCTTTGCTTATATTTGCTGCAAACTGGAAACAACTCAGATATTTTCAATGGGTGAATATTAAACTATGGCATAATCATACCATGGAATACTACTCACTCATATGAAAAAACAAACATAAACTGGATGAATCTCTAGAAAATTATGCTGTGAGAAAAACATTGCATGTGACACAATTCTACTTATGTAACTTTCTTGAAATAACAAAATCATAGAAATGGAGAACTGGTGGTTGCCAGAGTCAAGATAGGGTGAAAATAGAAAAGAAGTGGGTTTTTAAATGACAACAAATTGGAAGAAATATTCAAAACACATATAAATCAAGCACCAATATCCTACACATATTATTTATCATTATAGATCAAAGAGACAAAAAATAAAACCAACCTTAAAGACAACTAGAGTGTTCATAATAAAAGATACTCAGGTTACACAAAACCTTACATATAAAACAATGTTCAAGTTCACTTACAAAAGATAAATGCAAGTTAAAACAACTATGACACCATTATTTACCAACCAAATTTGCAAAACGTCTAATATTTGACATTGTTACTCTGCTTCCTAGACTTGGGGAAAAAATCATTCTCAAACACTGCTAGTGGGAGTACAAAATGTTACAACCATTATGGTGGAAGATTTAACAAAAAATAACAAAGTACATAAGAATCTGTCATCTGACCCAATAACCCTGCTGCTTGGAAAATTTCCCAGTATACTTTTAATAATGTAGGAAAATAGACACATAAGATTATTCACTAATTAGTAAAAGCAAAATACTAGAAATAAAATGTTAAATACTAATATATCCTTAAGATTGGTTAAGTGAATTATAATATGCCCACATACTGGAACATAATACAACAGCAAACTATATGGAAGATTTCTACAATGTAATTTAGAATGAGTTCCAGGATATACTGAAACATGAACTCAGCAATATCATTAACCATCAAGAAAATGCAAATTTATACTACAATTCAATCCTACTACAAACCTAACAAAATGGATAAAATTAAGAAAACTGGTATGACCAAAACTTGACCATGTTGTAGGGCAACAGAACACTCATACATTATCAATAGGAATGTAAAATGGTAAAGGTACTTTGAAAAGGACTATTATTAATTTAAACCTGTACCTACTTTATAGAATTTATCCAAGAAAACAAGTATACACTAATAAAAGACCTGTTTAAGCAAATTCACAGCAGTCTGATTCATGAAGGCCCGAACTGGGAATGCAAGGATCCATTGACAAGAGAATGGATTGAAAACTGGCAGTCATGTGATGGAATTTCTGTTCAGTAATAGAAAAGGAAGATAAATGCAACAACATGGATGAATTTTTAAAACATTAAGCTAAGTAAGAAAGGCCTGGCCTAAAAGAGCACATGCTTTATTAATTCATTTATACAAAATTTCACCTTCATGAAACTAATCAAAGGTGAATAAAAGTCACAATGTTTGCCCCTGCTGATGGGGGTAGGACTGACAAAAGAACAAGAAAACTTTCTGAAGCTGCTGATAATAATCCTTAAACTGAAAGAGAGATTACATAGATGGATGCATTTGTTAAAATTTACCAAATGCTATATTTTAACTTTTATATTTCACTACTTGCAAAATTTGCCTGGGGGTGGGATTAGGGGGAGCTAAAACAAATATTGAACTCAAATTAACTATATACATGCTTAAGTTTTTAGGGTACACTGTACTCATATTTGTGATTTGCCTTGAAATATGCTTGAAAAATAATACATATGATTAAGCAAATATATTGATTGTAAAATTTGGGTGATGGATACATATCTTTTAGACTACTGTCATTCTTATAATTAATACCAACTTTTTCCTATTTCTCATCTGCCACATAGATTTTTAAGTATCATAGTCTCTATTTAATGCTTGCTTCCAGAATATTTTTATTAAGTTCCTAAATACTTGGGAATTCCCAAGGGATAATTTAACTTTATGACATAAAGGTGTGCAACTAAATGGAACTATGGAACAATCTGCTGCTCTGAATTAGGATAGACAATGAGTTGTTATTCTTCCCATGTTTCAAGAAAAAAAATAAACATAGAAAGACTTCCAAACATAAAATCACTAAATAGTTGGATGCCTTATTGCAAAATTTTATTAGTATTTTAAATATACAATTATTAAAATTTCTACTTAAAAATTAGTAACTACTATTTAAATATAATCATTAGCCTCTTCAAAATTAAAAAAAAAATTAAAACCTCTCAATTGTTTATGGACTGGATTTTAATTCTTTATATTTAGTTATCTGTCTTTATTAGCATAGTGGTTAAGAATTAGACTCTGAGGCTAGACAATCTAGATTTGATCCTAGTGCATCCATTTAATAGTTGTATTGTAAAGTACCGAGTTTCCGTGGGCACCCCAAAAGAACAAAATGCGGACACAGGGCTGCAATGGTCAGGTAGAGCTTTTAATTATACCAGCATGCTGGGGCCGACCATTCAACCGTGACACGTAGGTCTGGCTGAGACAATCGACCCAGATAGGAAGTAGAGGTGAACTTTTATAGCCAATTTAGCCAATAGACTGAGAGATCAAAGCCCGCGCAATGAGCACAGCAAATAGTTTCAAAGAGAGACAAGTTTCAAATTTTTAAACTTACAGGAGATCCATTTTTGGGCGGGCTCAGGCTTCTGCCCCATACCTGGGTGCACATTCTAAGATAACATTCTTGATTCATACGCCCTGCCCTTAACTGTCCAGGAGAGCCTAAGGTATGGGATCAACTGACCTGCTAGATACTAACATTCCTGTTTCATAGCCCTGCCCTTAACTGTCCAGGAGAGCCTAAGGTATGGGACCAGCTGACCTACTAGATAAGGCCTGTAGGTCGTTTTTCAAGTTTCAGTCAGCTAAGTTTAGACATAAACTCTGACTCTAAAGGTATGACCTTCAACAAGTCAATTAACCTCTCTGTTCTTTGATTTTTTAATCCTTCAGATGAGGCTAACAACAACACCTTTCCCAGAGTGTTGCAAGCATTAAATAAGTCAATATAAATAAAGTCATTACAATACTACCTGTACATTATAAATGTTTGCTATTATTTCTATTTTAATTATTACCAATATTTCTATTTTGGCCTTGTGATACATTTCCCTAAAAGAATGAAATCAAAAGTGAAACATTTTTGGTGGTAGGTATCACAGTTAAAGATTTATCTAATTTTCAAGGCAATCCGAAAAAATACTAATGTAGGCAGAGCATAAAATCAGTCTTAGAAAGCATCATGAGTTATCTAAAAAGGTATATTAAACCACTAGATTACACTGTAATTTATATATAAAAATTAAAAAAAGAATAGTATCTGCAGTACACAATTTTTTAGAGCCTTAATATATACGTTTAATTGTGTCTTCCCAACCTCACAAATTTAACCTTGTTAGAGTCAGAGTTTATGTCTAAACTTAGCTGACTGAAACTTGAAAAACGACCTACAGGCCTTATCTAGTAGGTCAGCTGGTCCCATACCTTAGG
>JAGFMF010011823.1:2841542-2860582 GCA_019455555.1 Galemys pyrenaicus
CCAGCATGCTGGTATAATTAAAAGCTCTACCTGACCATTGCAGCCCTGTGTCCGCATTTTGTTCTTTTGGGGTGCCCACGGAAACTCGGTACTTTACAACCTAAGGCTTACTGTGAATTTTAGAGAACTAATCACAAGACTATGTAATTAAGTAAAAAAACCCAAATTTCAAAAAGAACAGGCAGGCCTTTTTGAAGCAGATACACTGCATTGAATATACAAGGTGGTCAAAAACAAAGTCCTGATTTAAAGATTAAGGGAAGCAATTTAAAATTCCAGTAGAATTAAGTCATCACTTAAAAATACATTTTTTTTTGGTAGGGAACACCATTTTTTTTTAATATAAAATTTTTTTAAAATTTACATATACTTGCCATCAATTGTAATCCCCATGTTTAAAAATAAAAGGTAAATAATCAGTACCATTAAACAAATACAACAGAAAATAAATTATATCTATTATATATATAAGAAAATAAGAAAAATAGTAAAAAGATCAATTTCTCTAATGTAAATATAGCCAGGGTGGGATTGGCAAAAGTAAATACACATTTATTTTTTAGAAAAATAATGCCCCTCATGCTTTCTTCTAGTCATTCCTCTACTCACAACAGCAGAAATTTACTAAATATTTGTTTTGCCTACTTCTGAAATTTATATAAATGAAACCACACCATAGGCATTCTTTTTGCATCTGGTGTTTTTACTGACCATTAAAAGATTATGTTTCTAATTTTAATTGTATTTTGCTCCTTCACATTATTCCTACAGTATTCTTAATATGATAATACAATAATTTATTTATCTGTTCCACCATAGGTAGACATTTGGGTTGTTTCCAATTAAAGCTATCACAAGGAATACTGCTAGAAACACTCCTGCATGTGCCTTTTGACGAACATAAGCATACATTTGTTAGATATATAGGTGTTAGTGAAATTCTTGAATCACAGTAAATATGTATGTTCATGTTTAGTAAACACTATCAACTTCCAAAAACGGTGGCTCCAATACATGTGTGAGATATGTGATTATACAACTTCCTCACCATACTTGAAAATGTCATCTTTTTATTCATCTATTCTGATGGAAATGTAGAGGTATTTTCTAGTGTTTTTAATTTTCATTTGTCAAATCATTATTGATGCTCAGCACCATTTCATGCTTATATTAACTTTATATTCTTTGTGAAATACCATTTGAAGAATTTTGACCATTTTTTAAAGGTTTATTAGATATTTACAATCCTTTATTGGATTGTAAATACCATCTTTAATTCTTTGACTTGCCTTTTAGTCTTTTAAATTATCTTTTCTTTTTAAATTATCTTTACTAAAGTTCTTTAATTTAATGTTATCCCAACTTACCAATTCTTCCTTCATGCTGTTTTAAGAAATCCATGCCTAACCCAAGTTCCTGAAGATATTTTCTCATATTCTCCACTATTAGCTTTATATTTTGTCTGTTATAGTAGGATTTATAAAGTAACTAAAATGTAATTTTGTATATGATATAAAATAAGGATTAATAATAATTAACCCTAATGGAAAATTTTCCCTAATGGGATAAAAACATTATTTTCCCCACTGTAAAGCAATGTTATCTTGGTTATAAATCAGGTGATGGCATATATATAACTCTGTTCATTTATGTAATTTTCTGGTGCTGCTGTAACTAATTAGCACAATTTAAACTTAGCTACTTAAAATACACAAATTTATCATCTCACAATTGCATAAGTCAAACATCAAGGTTACTTTGCTGGAATTTCTGTTCTAGGTTCCACAAAACCAAAACAAAGTGTCTGTCAGGTTGACTCTTACTGGGGGGCCTTTGGAAGAATTCATTTTCAAATTTATGCAGGTTCACAGAAAACAATTCCTTTAGTTTCAGGACTGATGTCCCAGTTTCCTTGCTGTATGTCAGTCAGCTGGGGACTGTTATAGAGGCTTCACCCTAGTTCTTGTACATGATGCCTAAATATCAAAGTCATCAATAACAGTGTTTGGAGTTTTTCAGACACTTGAAATGTCTCTTCTGCCTCTAGTCAGAGAAAAATTCTTCTGCTTTAAAGAGCTCATGTGATTAGACTGGGCGTATCCCTAACATCAATTACATTTGCAAAGTTTCTTTTGTCATGTAATATTACCTATTCATAGCTTCCAGAGATCAGGGCTGGGCATCTTTGGACACTTTATTCCATTAGTTTACCTTTGCACCAATACAACTATCTTAATAACTCTAGTGTTACAATGTCAAAGTAATTCACCAATTACTTTGCTACTCCTTAATATCCCCTTGACTAACTTTGGGCCTTTGAATTTGTGAACAAATTTTAACTGGATAATCAATGAACAAAAAAAAAGAAAAACAAAATCTATTGGATGCTATTAAAATTGCACTAATCTTTAGAGTTATTAAGCTCCATGAGCTATATGCTCAATTATGGTTAATATTCTATATGAACTTCAAAAATATGTGTATTCTATCATTTTTCAGTGAAGTGGTATAGAACTACTAATTAGGTTACCACTTACTCTTCTGTATCATTAATTGTTGGTCACCTACCTCTGTCAACTATTGATAGTTAATGTAGTTTCTCCCATTATTACAGTAGGACAGTAATCTGTTTTTATCAATGTTTGTCTTATATATTTAAAAAACCTTCTCACTATTGCACATGCAAATTTACAATTATGATAATATCCTGACATCATCATTATAAAACACCCATCTTTTATATCTAGTCCTACTTTTAGAGTCTACTTTTTATTTTTCTTTAAGAAGAACTGGGGGCCTCCCTGGTGGTACAGTGGGTTAAGTAAGCACTATGAAGCAAACAACAGCCACTGCAGCACAAGTTCGATCACTGCCACTGGCCAGGGGACCCACATGGTGCAGCAGACCTCTCCTGCTGTGCCCGCTGCTCCCCTCAGCAGTGTGTTTCAGTCAGTCTGCCTGTTCTGTTTCCCTGCTCTGTCTTTGGTGAATCCTCTCACCTCCCTGGACTCTGGCCTGTACTCCAGCTCTTGTATGCATAAATAAAAAAAAAAAAAAAGAAGAAGAAGAAGAAGAAGAAGAATTGGGGTGTAGGCCAGAGGTGCGGGGATGAGAGAATTCACCAGAGACAGAGTGGGGAGCAGTGCAGACAGAACTACAAATACACTCCTAAGGAGCAACAGGTAAGCTAGGAGAAGTCTACTGTGCCATATGGCCCAGGATCAAACTTAGGCCATCATGATGGTAATGCTGAGACTTAACACTTAGGCCACCAGAGAGTCCCTCTTAGAGTCTACTTTATCTGATATTAGTATAGCTAGACCTGATTTCCTTTAAATATTTGCATGGCACATACTGGTTTTATCATTTTTTACTTCAACCTCCTTTGGTCTTCACATTTAAAATGTAGTTCTTAAAATGTAGTTCTTGAAAACAGCATAAAATTGGGTTTTGTTTTCTGTTCTACAGTCTAGTAAATTCAGTGTCTCAAGTGGAATTATAGTACAGATATATCTATTACAACTACAAATACAGGTAGGAAAACAAAACTAGAGGTAGAATATGCCTCCAAGGTAAAATTAGCTGTAGAATATGACATCTATATTTTATCCTGTTTTTCTGCTGGTTCTGGACAGAGTGCTAATTTGCTCTCGAACCACTATTTTACTCAGAACTAAAGTCTCAATACTTAGCATTTTATATCAACAAATTAGTCTCAAAATAATCTTTGTTTTGTACATAAGTTCAAGCAGCACTTTTGACATTAATACTACAACAATAAGGTAGTGTGGTATACTTTAAAAATTCCCAAGGATGAAAAAATTTTAAATAAATACACTGTATTTATTTTTAATGTGACTTAGGAAAACAAATATGACAAATGCCTTCAGAAACCATTTCTTGTGCAAAAATAAATTATCATGTATACATATCAACACAGAATAGAGTAATAACCCATTTCACCTAGACATTTATCTTCTTTATCACCAATGTCTTACTCTAATATGTAATTTTTAGTCCATTAAATTCCTATAGGTACTTTTCTAAACACAAATATGAACATAACCTATTTCTACATAAAAATACCCCCAATGGCTAATACTAGTTTTAGATAAAATTCAAACCCTAGACATTTCATATTCATTTTATATTCAACCTCATTTTATGAATTTACAGAAACAAAAATAAATCAAAGATAGTGAAATTTAATATATTTTATGTTTTTGAAATGCAACTAATGGCTCATCAACTGTCATGTATAAGTTTGAAATATATACATTTTGTAACTTTGGTTCCAGATGTCAAATATATCACAAATTGGATGCAACATAGCATTGATTTTTTGGTTCTTTTTGCACTTGGATAATCAAAATAGCATGCTTGAAGAATTTTAAATCTTACACTACTTACAGTTTTATTGAAAAGAAAATGGCCATCTTTTTCACTCCATAATTGCAAAACATTTTCATTTTTACATTTATAACACCATTTATAATAATCAATGATCTCTTTCATCTCTGTACCATCTACTTTCTTCCAGTCACCTTTGTAGATATACTAACCTTCAGTATTTGTCCATTTATGAAAAACATAAATCTTAGCACAAAATCATAAAAGATGAAAAAAATACAAGTCCTCTCAAGCAAAATTAAGTGTACCCAGTTCTCACTGCAAAATATTGTGTGATGAAGTCCTTCCACTTCAATGATAAAATAGAGAGAAATATTGTTTCCTTTTTGTTCTTAGAAATTCACTGTTCACTAAGTGATTCTTATTTGAGAAAACTCATCCAGGATCAAGTCATGTGAAGATTCATCAAAATTTGTTTAGAAGATCAACTTTACCATCAACATTTGTCCAGAGTACAGTGGTTTCTATCCATTCATCTAACATAGCTAGTAATTGTGAAATCTTCCTTTGTTTATTTTGATATATTGCCACTCTGGGCAGAAGAAAAAATATTCTGAATTCTCAACTGTGTTTGACAAAAGCTAAAAGCAAACCACAATTTCTGGTCTTCTTTTATATCTTCCTGAAATTGACAAAATACTTTGGGTAACTGGTAATGTTACAGGGCAACCCTAATATAAAATGGGTTTGCTTGACTGGGTTTTCACCCGCGCGCTCGAACGGCACTTATAATGCCCCAACTGCAGGCACACACAACAAAGGTTAATAAAGGGTTTTATTTACAAGGGAAGGAAAAATAGCGTAGTGAATAATACAAGGGGAAGAGAGGGCTACAGATTTGTAAATATCCTACCAGTTTTTTGGAGCTGGAACCCAAAGGTGCTCTGAGAGCTGGCTCCCCAGGAAAAAGCAACCCCTTAAGGCCCACATGTCTGCTTTTATATTTAGCTTGGCTGCTTAACTCTACCCTCAGGTTTTAGTGATTTTTTCTTTGATAATGACCTTATGGGATTTGTAGTTTTTGAATTTTGTAGGTCTGGAATGGGGGTCAAAATCCATAACCTATTTGTGTAATCCATTTAGGAGGGTCTTTCCCCCTAACAGTAAGAAAACTAAAGAATAATTATTGTATCTCTCTCTAAGTGATTCCATCAGTGCTTATTTTATTATTATTTTACTCTTTTAAAGATAGCCAGAGATAATTGATAATAATGAAAGAATTCCAAGATAAATTAAAAAAAGAATATCACACCAAAATATGTCCTGAGATTTATAAACAGGCCCTTTATATATGAGATTTATAAAGAGGCCATTTTATATATGAGATTTCTAGAGAGGCTCTTACATAGATCTATATAATAATCACAAAACTGGTATGATTTTCTACTTAAAAAAGGGTACACTTTCTTCTTTCTCTTTAGAAAACATTTTAAAAAGGAATAAAGATGATAAAATATCAATGTTTAGAAATTTTTAGAATTGCCAAAAAAATAAATCAATAGTAAAATAGAGTCCAACGGGTCCTGACTGTATACTGACGGTTAAAGGTTACTATCTTCCTATGATTTCCACAGAAAACTATAAACAAAATTAAGCCAACACTTATCAATGTTCCCATAGTATTTTATACATATTACACCACATTGTATATATTCACATTTGATCACTAGAACTTAGGAAAATGGCTTAAACATGGTAGCCCTTTAAAACTACACCACAGGATAGACTAATTAACTCACCTTTCTTAAACTCAAAGAATGGTACAAAATTCTCTAGTAAAGACTGAATTTAATGTAGCAAATAAAATTTATAGTCTAATTCTTTGCTTATTGATATCTTACTAGTTAGTATTGCCCTAAAATTATATTTTTCTAATAAAACTATGAATCATAAAAAAAAAAACAACTTTAATTCCCAAAATCTACTAATGTTTCATGTTTGTTATGTTAAGGTGGAAAATAATAACTTGGAATTTAAAAATTGAGTTACATAATAGCAAGGTTTTGTTTTTACTTTACTAAGTGTAATGGAATATCAGAACTTGAGGCATGGTCATGTCTAATCTATTAATCATATGCCACACAGCATTTCATCCTCTAAGGGTCAAAATCTTAATATAAATACCCAACACAAGCAATGGAAGAAATAGAATATTTTAAAAACTACAATTTTATCAGAAAAGAGATGCTATATTTCTGAAACAAGAAAAAGAAGTAATTAAAAAAATATGAATATGAATGTTTATAGAAGCTTTATTTTTTTTTAAAGATTTATTTATTTATGCATACAAGCACTGGGGTACAGGCCAGAGGTGGGGGGGTGTGTGTGAGAGGATTCACCACAGAGAGCAGGGAGCAGAACAGGCAGATCAACTGGTACACTGCTGAGGGGAGCAGTGGGCACAGCAAGAGAGGTCTGCTGCGCCATGTGGGTCCCCTCCCTGGCCGGCAGCAGGGATCGAACTGGTGCTGCAGTAGCTGCATTCTGCTTCACAGTGCGCTGCTTAACCCACTGCGCCACCAGGGAGGCCCTAGAAGCTTTATTCTTAAATCAAAAACCATAAGTAACCACTTCCTAAAAGTTGACTGGACAGAGTGAGATACATCTATTCAGTGAATCTTTTTCAATAAGAAGTTAGCTATAAAACCCGAGAAAACAGGAAGGAACCATAAGTGTATATTGTTAAGTGAAAGGAGATGAGTTGAAAAGACTATCAAATCTATGATTCCAACTATACTACATTCTGGAAAAGGTAAAACTATAGAAACATTGAAGCTGTTCTGCACAGTAATATAATAGTGAATATATAACATAAACCAAGAGTGGACCGCAATGAAAAGTTTGAACTTTAATTAATAATAATGTATCAATATTTGTTCATCAATTTTAATAAATGTACCACACTGGTGCAATATGTTAAAAATAAGAAATGTGAGTTGAGAAAGGGTGCAAATGAAACTGTCCATTCAATTTTTCTATAAACCTAAAATTGCTCTAGGAAAATAGTACATTATTTTTTAAAAAATTAAACTATCTTCACACCAAAATCTGTATACAAACGTTTATAGCAGATTCATTCAGAAACTTTACTTCTTGTTTCTGAGAAGTCTTGCTTCTGTATTTGTGACAAGAGTCACTAATCAGAGTTTTTGATATATCAGCCAAGAATAGTAAAATGATCTCAAACAAAAAGTACCTACAGAAAGAAAATCTGCTCATTTTCTCTAAGGTTCTCTTCTCTCTAGAATCTGGTCTTTGTTTTAGTAGTGTTGAGCAGCTGATTCTTGAATTTCATTTGTTTTTTAGTGATTCTCTGTCAGTTACCTCATCTACAGAGTAGAAATAAAAGAATAATAATTTAGACATTTTAAATTGCAGTTAAATGATGCCAAAGATGCAGATAACTCAACTGAAATGACGACAATATTAAAAGCTATTATCAAGTGAATATGTAATGCCAAAAATGTTTGTAAAGTAAAACTCAATTTCAGAGGGCATTAAAATTGATGCTATCTAGGGCCTCCCTGGTGGCGCAGTGGGTTGAAGAACGCACTATGAAGCAAGCCTCAGCCGCTGCAGCACAGGTTCGATCCCTGCCGCTGGCCAGGGAGGGGACCCACATGGAGCTGCATACCTCTCCTGCTGTGCCCGCTGCTCCCCTCAGCAGTGTACTTCCGTTGATCTGCCTGTTCTGCTCCCTGCTCTCTGTGGTGGATCCTCTCACCCCCCTAAGCTTCTGGCCCGTGCCCCAGTGCTTGTATGCATAGATAAATAAATCTTTAAAAAAAAAATGAAGCTATCTAATAATAAATCTAGTTTATAGCACTAATATGTGCCTTAAATACCCTTTAAAATCTAGAATTTTAGCACAAAGCAGGGTCAACTTTAAAACAACTTGCTAATTCTAATCCTAAAATGGAATATTGGAATAATCACTTAGATTAAAAGTAGAATGTTATTCCAAATGGAAAATTATCAAAATGCCCAGGTTTATTTGACAGATCTTAGATATCTTACTTAGCAAAAAATTTAGTAAAGACTATTTTCCTTTATTTCAAGTGTTTCAGAGAAGAAACTCCTTCATTAATCAAAAGTTCTTTCAAGAAGATAAACACCATAAATAAGCTCCACCATAAGTCTAAACTGAAGCAGAAGAACAAATCTATCATCAGTTATTAATTGAAGATTAATGAATCTTGGATCCAAATGTTTTACAAATAATGTTTTGATATCCACATTAGTAATTACCAAATAGATTTGCATGAATTATGAAAAAATGAGGAAATAACTCCCATAAAAATCATATAATTATCAAAGCTCTGAAAAGATTATACTGCCCAAAGAATTAATGCTAATATGCTGGCATTACATATAAAGTCATATTTTCTGCCTCTGCATTTCCTCCTATAGTATCAAACAACTTGGTAATATTTCTACTCTATTATATATCATATAATATACCTGCTACTACATTAAAAAGGTGTTATAGCTTACCAGTAATGGTTGCAGTTTATATAAGTAACAAAATGTATGCTTGCTTTTACTTTTGAATTTTTATGATAAAACTTCTCACTTAATATATACTATCAATGCAGGTCCTTGATTTTAAAGATAAAATAGAAGAAAAAGTGCTTTTTTAATTGATATTTATTTTACCTTTTTATGAAATATTTACTTGTCTATATTTAATTCCCTGATTCTGTTTAGCTACAATGTTTAGTTTACAGAGGGAATCATAATAAAAGGAGCATGACTGCTTCTTTTGAATTAATTTAATCACTGAATTAAGATAAGGATAAAATTAATAACAATAGTACTGATAAATAAAAATAGTATTGGTTCTCCTATATTTTATACCAAAGTGCTTTCTATACTTTATATTTAAAAGTCATTTCCTAGTGACTTCTTTTGTTGCACATAGTCATAAGAAAATGTCATTCTCATCCTACAGAGAACATGTTGAATCAATTTTAAAAAATCATTATTGTTTAAAACTATCATAGATCCAGGAGGCAAAGAAATCTAAATCTAAAGTCAGAAAATGGGAGAACTGCTTTCCTCCTTGTTGGAGCAGTGGTAATAAGAAGTAGTCACCACAGATAAGAAATCAAGAATAATGTTAATGAATATTAAAAACTCAGCAAGGGCTAACATGACATGGTATCTCTAGATATCATAGCATGACATGAATCTCTAGAAGCCCAGACACAAAGAAAGTGTACACTTGCTGGTCAAACTTCCCCCCTTTTCACTAAGCTGACACCCAGAGGAAATACCAATAAAGTTTTTCTGGAAATTCTATTAGGGAAAAGAAGGAAGATTATGTCCAGATGTGGTCAGGGCAGTATCCCAAAATAAATCTATGTAATCTCCCTTCTCTTTATAGACCACAAGTACTAGAGCAAGGAAGCAGTCATAAGATGATCCCTTCCTGAATCACTCTAGTCATCTGAAAAGGCCTCATTGGCTGACAAACTATCTTATCAAGGTATGTGTACCAGGAAGAGATGAGAGTTAGATTAGGAAATCTTTTTGATTTGATATTTGAGAAAGTCAATCTAGTACTGTGGAAAAATACAAAATACTTGATTCTTTTAGAGTATCAAGGTGTTGGCAAACTTTTTTCTGAAAAGTGCAAATAGCAAACATTATAGGCTTTGCAAATCTGTCACCAGTATGCGTTTTTATTCCAAGTGCTTTTTAAAATCTAAAAACTATTCCTTACTCAAGAACAGTACAATCACAGACTAGAGCCAGATTTGGCATAAAGCTGAAGATTGCCAATCCCTGATCTAAGGCAAAGAGTTTTCAATTCAGATATTCATAGCTAATTAGCTCTTTATATATTTGGTTTCCAGAGTTGTCCATGGAGCTGGAAAGTGGCTGCCACCCAGTGGACACCATCAGCTTTTCACTTAGCAGAAACATCAGGGAATTAGGTCCAGACATTTAAGGTAAACCCTGCACATGAAATCAATCTAAGGGCTTTTCCCACAAAGTCAATGAACCATTTCCCCACTGAAAACTATTCAAATCTACAGTTGAATAGAAGTACTTTTCCAGACCATGACCAAGGTATCTAATAGGCACATGTCTGGGGCCACAATAACAACAATGATTATGAAAATCCCAGGTGGGGATGCAGAGAACAGACTAACATAAGCAGAAATAGACTGTAGAGACACCAGGAGAACATGTAGGCATTTTCTCTCCTTTGCTCACTCTAGGATTGGTGCTCAAGCCTCAGGGCTGCTTCGCACCTCAAGTAACTTCTAATATATAGATAGTACCCTAGTTCAAGGAACCAACATGTCATTGCTGCTATTTTTCCTAGTCTTCAACAGTGCAGCAACTCCTGCTCCCAACCTTCCCTCCTCACATGGAACCAGAAAAAAAGATGATGGAGCACCTGTATCCACCAGACTCATAAAAGTTTGAGTCCTTCTTCTTCAAATAAAAAATAGATTTTCTTCTAGAAGCAACTGAAGTCAAGGTATATGAAAAAGATAGATGAAAGGTTGTAGATAATGAAAGTTGCACACATTTGCAGCAATATGGATGAAGCTGGAAGGGGGTCATTCTAAGAGAAACAAGCCAGAGGAGAAAGATAAATATAGAATGGTGTCACCTATAGGTGAGATATAGAAAATACAACAAAGAGTCAGACAAAGACAAACTTTAAAATCAATCCTTGAAAGGTGACCGATAATCTTCAGCTTTTAGGGGCAAGGGGACAGTATGGGGAGAGAGCAAAATGGACTATGATGGAGGACTAAGTGTGTATGTGTGCTTTGGTGGTGGGAGGGCTACATCTGAAAGGAGAAATCCTATACTGTCAAAACATTAGCAAGAATGTAAAACAATGGTTACTTCAATAACAATAAATAGAAAATTAAAGAAAAGAAAGTGGTACACATCCCAAGTGGCTTTGCAATTACTTTCAATTTTCAAAAGGCAGGAAAGTAGCCACCCTTCATGCTCAATACTGGGACAAACGAATTGACTATCAGGTCGGAGAGAATCTCCTCACATTTCTTAGTTTAGTCCATGGGGCTTTTGTCCTTCTTCCTTTATAAATCATATCTCAGCATGCCGAGCTCTTATCAAAACTAGCTCTTATCAAAACTACACGTAAGTTATCAGAACTACTAATAGTCAAGGTCAATCTATAAAAAAAAAATCTATTGTATTTCTATATATTGTCAATGAATAATAAGAAAATAAAGTATAATAAAGAATTTAAAGTGTCAGGGTGGCGCAGTGGGTTAAGCAGCGCACTGTGAAGCAAACTGCAGCCACTGCAGCTCGAGTTCAATCCCTGCTGCCAGCCAGGGAGGAGACCCACGTGGCGCAGCAGACCTCTCCTGCTGTGCCCACTGCTCCCCTCAGCAGTGTATTTTGATACATCAGCCTGTTCTGTTCCCCACTGTGTCTCTGGTGAATCCCCACACCCCTATCCCCCACCCCACATCTCTGGCCTGTACCCCAGTTCTTGTATGCATAAATTAAAAAAAAAGAATTTTAAAGTGTCAGTTACAGAATATCCAAAACACAGTAATGTTTAGAAATAAATTTGACAATAAATGTGAAAGACAGGGCCTTCCTGGTGGCTCAAGGGATTAAGCACAGCACTATGAAGCATCTGCAGACACTACAGCATGATTTCAATCCCTAGCCAGGGAGCAGACCTCTCCTGCATCGCCCCCTGCGCCCCTCAGCATTATACTTCAATCTGCCTGTTCTGTTCCCCTGTTTGGTGAATCCTTTCACCACCCCCTACCCATGCCTCTGGCCTGTACCCCAGCTCTTGTATGCATAAAATGAATAAAAATCTAAATAAATAAATAAATGTGAAGGACATACACTGAAACTACAAAACATTGCTAGAAAAAGTAAGATCTAAGTAAACAAGGTCATCTTATTTGTGGGTAAAAATGACTCAATATTGTTAACAAGTCAATTGTTTCAAAATTAAAATTTTGGTAAAAAAAAATCCAAGCAGATTTTATTGTAGAAAATTATTGAGTTACTTTAAAAATTCATAAGGAAATGTAAAGAGCCACAACAGTAAACAAAAACCAAAGAAAAACACTTGAAAAAAATAAAATTGAAAGTTTAACACTACCTATTTCTAGATGTAGCAATAAAAATGCAGTGGTATTAATGTTTAAACAAACAGATCAAAAAAAAGAGAGAGAGGAAAATGAGACCAGAAATACACCAGTTTATATGGAAATTTGTTTTTAGACAAAGTTGGAAAACAAATTAAGTAGAAAAAGTTTGTTTTATTCTTCAAATGGTACTGGGAAAATTGGATAGGCATGTGAGGAAAATGAATTTAAATTTAAGCTTCATACCATAAAAAATTTAACTGAAAGTGAATCATAAACCTAAAACTTAAAATTGTATAAATTCTACAAGTAAACACTGAAGAAAATCTTCATGAGTGTTGGCTAGGCAAGGATTTCTTAGAATAAACCCCAAAAGCACATTCCAGTAGAGAATCAACTGATCAATTGAGTTTTATCACAATGCAACTTTTAAAAAAAATCACTCGTAAGGAAAAGTTGAACAAGACACTAGTGTTCCCATGTGCTCCTCAACCAATTTTTTCCAATTGCATAGAACATTATCAAAATCAGGAAAATTGATATTTACTATTAACTAGTCTACAAACTTTATTCATTTTTCACTAATTTTTTACACATATTCATTTCTGCATTTGTGCAATATAGATAGCTATGTGCAATTTTATGCCATGTTTAGATTTATTTAACTACTACCACAATCAACACAAATAAAAGTACAATAAGCTATAAACTCTCATATTACTTCTTGGTATTAACAACTACATCTCACACTGATAACTACCCTTGTTCCTGTGTTCTTGTTCTTCATCACTGTAGTTGTCATTTTGTCTCTTTGCTCGTTTGTTTGAGAGTGTTATATAAATGGAATCATATAGTATGAAACCTTTTGATATGTCTTTTTTTATTAAGCCTAAATTCCTTGATGTTCATCCAGATTGCTGCATTTATCATTAGTTCATTCTTTTTTTATTTCTGAGTAATAACCCTTTGCTTTCAAAGTACCACACTTAGTTCAACCATCCACCAATAAAGTACTTTTACATTGTTTCCAGCTATTAGTTACTGCAAAAAAAAAAAAATGCTTCTACCCATACATAGGTTTTAGAGTGAATATAACCTTTTATTTCAAGGATAAACTCCCAAGAGTACAATTTCTAGGTTCTATGGGATATACATATTTCATTTTAAGAAGCTTCCTGAGTTTTTTCTAACGTGCTGTACCATTTGATTTTCTCATCAACAATATGTGGAAGATCAAGTTTTTACAAGCCCTTGCCACTAGAACATGTATTTATGTGTCTATTTGCCATCCATTTCTCCTTTTTGATGAAATGTCTGTTATATCTTTTCCCCATCTTATGCTTAACTGTGTATTAGTTTGGAAGGACTGTCATAATAAAATGACACGGACTGGGTAGCCAAACAACAAAATTTGAAAGAAGACCATAATATGTCTCTGAAGAAAATACATGTATTTGAAAAGCTTTATTCAGTTATGAGTTACATTGCTGTGAACATAAACCCAATGTTAATGAATCAGTAATATATATTAAATAAGGTATCTTTAAACAGAAACATACAAAAAAGATTACTTATTTAGTAGATGACAAAAATTTGATCAGAGACTTATAAGAATCTAAACCTGCATTCCCCCTAGAATTCAATATTAATCATGACAATGTTCATTATTCAATACTCACTGTGACATTATTCAATATTCATTGTTACTTTACAAAACAGAAACAAACCACCATATGATTTTACTCATATGTGGAATATAAAGAAACAAAGCAAATGAACAGAACAAAGCAAAACTAACTCATATACAGAGAACAGATTGGTTGTTACCAGAAGGAAAGGGAGCTTGGGTGAGTAGGTGAAATAGGTAAATGGGGTCAACTGTATGATGACAGATGGGAACTAGACTTTTGGTAATAATCATGGATATAGAATACAAAGATGTTAAATAATAATGTTGTATATCTAAAACATATAAAGTTATAAATCAATATTAGCACAATAAAAATGTATTAATTAAAAAAGTAAGTACCAACCAATTTATATTAGCTCAATAAAAATATATTAATTAAAAAAGTAAGTATCAACCAATTTCCTAAGAAAATTATTCATAGCATAACTTTAAAAAGAGAAACAGTTAAATAACAGTTTGAAAGCCTTTGTGTAAAAGTCACTGAAACTGGACACATTCAGTAGATTTCAGATTTGCAAAGTTAAGGAAAGGCCACTTCAGAAAAGGGAAACAGCATCCAGGAAATCACGAAAGTACTACTGAGTATTGGCCTATTCAGAGAATTTCTGATTTCGGTATAACCTCAAAAATAGTTAGAGATAAAACTGAAAAAGTAGAAAGAAGATGAAATAACCCCCAAAGTCTTGAAATACTGGGTTCAAGAAAGCATATTAATCAATGGGAAAGCAATGGGAAATCTTTCTGCACATTTCTTTAGGAATGACAGATCAGAGATAAACTTTTCAAGGTTTAATCCAGCCATAATGTAAAATAATGTAACACTGTTAAAAGATACTAATGTTCTAACAGGGCATTGATTGGGAGATTAGAGACAAGGGCAGAGACGTTTGAATGAGTAATTGATGGCTAAGATTTTTCCAAATAGAAAATATCAAATTACATTGAAGAAATTTAAGCACTGAGATTCTTCTCAGTACAATATAGATCGTACTGAGAACATTAACCTACTGAATACAGAATATGTTGAAATCTAATGCCAATTTCCTCAAGATTTACAACTGGAAGTGTGAATTTACAGTGAAAAGTGTACTTCTCCAATTAGTACTGGAACTTCAATTTTATATATTGTTTTAAAAATAACCTTATTATGTAACTACTATAAAAACCGAAGCAAGAATTCCAAATATGACACAAAGTACTCCAAATAGCAATGTGTACATGTTCTATACTTTTTAATCCTTTACAGAAATGCTGTCAAAATTTTAAAAGAGAGTTATATTACTGTGAAGGGAATACTATCCCATAAATATCGTCATTCTGCTAACACTCTACCACCAATGACTTTGGCCCTAAAAATGATGCTATGGGCCTCCCTGGTGGCGCAGAGGGTTAAGCAACGCACTATGAAGCAACCGCAGCCACTGCAGCACAAGTTCGATCCCTGGTGCCGGCCAGGGAGGGGACCCACATGGTGCGGTAGACCTCTCCTGCTGTGCCCGCTGCTCCCCTCAGCAGTGTACTTCCGTTGATCTGCCTGTTCTGCTCCCTGCTCTCTGTGGTGAATCCTCTCACCCTCCACACCTCTGGCCTGTACCCCAGTGCTTGTATGCATAAATAAATAAATCTTTAAAAAAAAATGATGCTATAATTATACAAGAATATGTCTTAGTTAACATAAGTCACCAATGGCCTCATGTAATTTCTAAGGAACAAAAAAGAGGAAACATCATAAAGTTATAAGTAAAACCCACCTTAAATATCCCTGAACTACATTAGTTTCTCATCTGGAAATTTTCTATCCAAAGATACCATTCACAATTATTGAGTTACTTTCATTATTCTAAGGACTAGGAGTTTAAAAGGGCCAACAACTAATGTCCATATAAGTGACAATAAAAATATCAACTTAGAACAAAAGACTAATTTTGAATTAGACAAGCATTTGTGAGTATAAAGTTACATATTAGAATAATTTTCTAAAGAAAGGATAAAATCTTTTTTCTGAAATATTTTAAAAATAGAAATCCAAATTTATACTTAAATTATAGGCAGAGATAAGATTCATTTAATAGATTTATTCTATAACTGTAACTAAACATTAGCATATTTAATATTTTTGTTTAAAATGTTAAATATTACTGTTTTATTAATATCATAAATTAATATTAAGTTGTGCATTTGAATATATACTCACATCTTATTACACACATACATATAAACACAAATATATGGATATATATTATGAAGGAAATTTTTCAACTTTTGCTCTAGTGAAGATAACTTAGAAGAGAAGACAAACTACTGAAAACAAATGAGAGTAGGAAGCCAAGAACAGCAGTATTAAAAGTTATACGCTTGAGTCAGCAGTCCTACATTTTAGTAGTAACTCTACCACTTATATTTGTAAGGACACTGGCAAAATCTCTAAAAGTCAGAATATCTCATCAATAAGAAAAGATAAAATGCTATGTGTACCTAATGTAACATGAGAATTAAAAGACATAATCCAATTAAAGAGGACAGTTTGACATATAGGCTACTATGAAAACTAATGCTCATTCCCTAAGGCCATGGGGTAGCAAAGAAGCATAATTTATTACAGTAGATAATACAGAACCGATTATACATAAAAGGATGGAATATTCTTCTCAGGGAATAATATTCATAAGATATATAATCAAACTATTAGATATGAAGAAATATAAACTTGCTTCTTTATACTTAACATTTCCAGATTTGGGGAAACACAAGATTCTTTGATTACACCTATTATTAACTTGTGGAATTAGAATAATAATGAAAATGAACAATATTTTACTTTAGACAGTGACTTAATTCATCTACTAAATATCACCGAGATAAATATTTTTAAAGATAAAAGTTGATAATATTACAAAAGTGTAGCTGCAAGGCATAATCAATATATTATTTAAAATCCCACACTTCACCCTAAAAGTTAGTAACCTTGTATAAAAACATATACATAATGATACTTAGTATACATAATGATACTCATCATAACACTTAAAAGCAATATATAACTAATGTCCAATCATTGGAGATAAGTTATATGTAATTATTTATAGTTGCATGTAATCATATATGTTATATATAGTAACTATATTAAGTCATATAAATAGTAAATGATTTTGTACTTAATTTTCAATAGCATTGGAAAATGTTTATAAAGTTGCAAAAAGCAAGAAACAAAAGATTTATAGTATGATTCAACATTTATAAAATATATGTACATACATAGAGGGAAGAAAACAAAACTGGAAGGCTATACATCAAAACATCATAATGAGTTCGATACAGGAGTTACAGTAATTTTTCATTTTAATCTTCATGTGTTTTGCATTTCCCAAATTTTATTTTGTTATAATTAAAGTTGGAATTTTTAGAAATCCCATTCTTTTAATTTTTACCCATATAAATTTCCTACCACCAGAATTTTATAGCCTATGAGATTCACAATGATCCCATGCTTAAAAAAATTTTCAATTTTCTTTCATGAAATAAATGCTAAATGAGTCCCACTACAGCCTCATAAGTCTGCCATGCATAATTGAACCAAAATAGAACACTCAGTAAAAAATACAATTTTCTTTGAGACAAAAATATTTGATCAAAAATACATACTAAGCTATCTTACTCTTATTTCAAATTGCTCAATTTTATTGGTCTCTGATAAATGTCTATATGACACTTAAATTTTGTCTTCCCCCTCCTTCCTAAAATATGTGATTCCATGAAGTTTACAAATCATATTAAATATTGTTTCTTTATTTTGGTGGTAATTTATTCTTTTGTCCTTTAATTTTCCCTTTTATCTAAATCAGTTACATTAGGAATTAATGTTTAAAACTTTGGACATTAAATGCAATTTATTAAATTTTGTTGTATATATAGAAAAAAATCATCTTATCCCAAAGTCTCCTTTTTAGAAATAACTACCTTAAACCTCATCTTAAACATGAAGCCTGACTATTATTATTATTTTTTTTTAGCTTATAATAGTTTTAAGTAGAGTACTATTCTTCAACAGCCATCAATAGTGAATAAATCCATAGGCATAAATTCAAAGTGATAAAGTAATGAAGTCCATTTTTCTTGAAAACACCAATTCTGTTGTGCTGGCCTTAACACTATCAACAAGTCATTTCAATCATTTATAAGCATTACTACATGGAAGTGTCTCAGGACCACATTTAACAATTAAGTGTTCCCAAAATAATAATTTTAAAAAATAATCACAAAATGTTCTTACTTCCAGTTACCACCCCGCATTTTTTATACATACTTTCTCTTCCTTTAACTTCAACACTTCCCCCTCATTAGAAACATTTACATTGAGCAAACAGACTAAAGAGGATGGGAGTATGAAGCTGATCTAAATTCAAAGCCCTAATAAATGAGTAAAAGAGAAGCCTTTGCTGGTATTTTATAAGTGTATCAATATGTACAGGCATAAAACTGAAATTACACTGATAATGAGAAACTGATGAAGAACCCGTAATTTAAGATCACAATTACTAATATTAAAAATAACAAATGAGTCATTAAAAACAAGTTACTAACTACTGCCTCAATTTAAAACAATCAATTTTAATAATATTTAACTTGGGTTGAATAAATGGTAAACTACATCTTTTAAAAATTATTTGTTTTTTTTTTTTTAAAGATTTATTTATTTATGCATACAAGCACTGGGGTACAGGCCAGAGGCATGGGGGGGTGGTGAGAGGATTCACCACAGAGAGTGGGGAGCAGAACAGGCAGATCAACAGAAGTACACTGCTGAGGGGAGCAGCGGGCACAGCAGGAGA
>JAGFMF010011823.1:2860632-2890024 GCA_019455555.1 Galemys pyrenaicus
TGGCCGGCAGCAGGGATCGAACTCGTGCTGCAGTGGCTGCGATTTGCTTCGTAGTGCGTTGCTTAACCCACTGCGCCACCAGGGGAGGCCCATCTTTTAAAAATTATTTGTTAGCTATTTCTATACCAATGTTACACAAGTTACTCTCTACCTTTTATCACTGGCTTTTGCTCTCAATTGTATAGTGGTTAATGATCTTTCTGATTATAACTCCAAAAAAAGGTTAGTATTTAAGTACAGAGTTCTTTTCTTCCCTTTTGCCACAATAACATTATTATGGTTTACATTTGGAAACTCATGGATGAAATCTATACAGGGAAAACATAGCAGTACATATTTACTTCAGTCTAGGGCGACTTCTCTTTAGCTGAAGAAGCTACAGTCCCTAAAAACACAAACATCTCTAGAAGAAATATTTATTTGCCCAGAAAAGAACAAGGAAGCATACTTTACTACAAAGAAAATCAAGCTCCTTTCAAGATGTTAAACTTGGCTTAAATAAAGTAGCTCATAAAAAATACAGCAAGAAATGTTACACAAATAGACTACAGCAGAAGAGGCTCCATAAATACATGTATAACATGAGAATAAATAGCTGATTTTAAGGTGACATCAGAGAGAAGGAAGTGTTAATTTATTTTTTTACAAAGGGATTTAAAGAAACACTGGAAATACTATAAACAATATCATGCCAACATATTAGATAACCTATATGAAATAAACTCCTAGAAAGACACAAGTTACCACACTAATAAAATATCTGAATACCGAAGAGACTGAATTAGTAAATTTAAAACTACTTAAAGGAAAGAGACCAGGATTTTATAAATGGCAAATTCTACCAAATGTTTAAAGAACTAAAACCATTCATTAACATCTCTTTCAAAAATTAAAAAAATTGGGAGCACTTCCCAACACATTTAATGAGGCTAGTATTACACCGATTCAAAAATCAAAGACATTATAAGACAATGACAGATCAGTGTCTCTTAATAAGTACAGACAAAAAAATCCTCAAAAAAGTACCAGCAGGGGCCCTCCCTGGTGGCACAAGGGATTAAAGTCTCAGTGCTATTAAGATATCTCCAGCCACAGCCGCATGAGTTCAATCCCTGGCCAGAGAGCGGACCCACATGGCACGTCAGACCTCTTCTGCCTTGCCAACAGCTCCCCTCAGCAGTGTGCTTCAGTGGATCTGCCTGTTCTATTCCCTATTCTGTCTCTGGTGAATCATCTCACCCCCCACAACTCTGGCCTGTACCCCAGTTCTTATATGCATAAATAAATCTTAACAAAAAAAGAATATGTAAATACTAATTTAAAAATATTTATGTACCCCTAAACTCACAGCATTATTCACAATAGCTAAAACATGGAAATATTTTATGACTATCAGTGAATGACTGAATAATGTGTGGTATATATATTCAGTAGAATACTACTCAGCTATTAAAAAGGAGAAATCTTGCCTTTTGTGACAACATGGATGGAATCTGGAGAGGATTATGCTAAGTTGTTAGAAAGTAAAAAAGACAATTATTAAATGGTTTCTCTCGTATACATATACATATATATAAATAACTAAAGAAAAGGGCATATACATGGTATATAATAACTATAGAAATGGTATATAAATATATATGGTATATTTATGGCATATAAATAACTAAAGAAAATGAACTAAAAAATCAAAACAAAAATAACCCCTAGACTCTGTGTAAAATATAGTGGTTACCTCAGAGGGAGGTGGGAATAGTTCTTAGAGTCATTGGGTAAGGTAAGGTTTATATGTACAAAGGTGAAAATGCATCTGAAAAATTTATATATCTTGGAAAATCAAATTCAAAAATGAAAGAAAATTACACAACTTGATTCAAAATTTTCAATAATAGATTTTATAGTTCTGTGTTGTTACTGCTGCTGGCTATAAAACTCAGCACCACACCACCAAAGGTAATAAACTGAAAGATAATTTTTATTTTGTAAAAGTCCAGGTAAGCTTTTTTACTGTTGCAAATATAATAGTGAATAAAAAAGTATATCGCAACAAATTATAGTTTTAATAGTAGACATTCCATCTCTGTGATATTAAATTAGAATGTAACATTTCAAAACAATTGGTATTTTTAATACTAGAACTGCATTAGCTCATCAATTACAATAGTTTCTTTCTCTCACAAAATTATTTATCATATGTACATAGTTGTTTCAGGGTGGTCTTGATTTTCTAATGTCACCTTTCAGAGAGCTGTTAAGACCTTCCCATTTGGTTTGTGATTACTTCTTCTCAAATCTTTGTTTTTAATCCAGCAATACATTAAAGAAAGAATATATATAGTATCCACTCAATCATATTTTAAGTAAAATAAAATCCAGTATAAAATATAACACATGGCCATTTCCACTCACTGATTCAAGGAAAGTATAAGAAATTCTTCTACTGCACATCATACACAAAAAATAATTTGAGATGAACAGATCTAAATACTATAAAGCCTTCACAGAAAAATATTTCTTTGTATCTTCTGTGTAAAAATATGGTTCTTGGGAAGACTATAAAAAGCAACAAGAAAAAAAGAGTAATATGATCAGTGTCATTTTCACAAGACACCATTAAGAATATGAATTAGCAAGTCAGACTTCAAGAAAATAACTGCAAAACATTTATCTGAGAAATAACTGATATCCCACTATAGGTAAAGAACTTCTACAACTCAAACATATACAACCCAATTTATTTGAATAACCAAATATTTAAGCACTTTAGTATCTTATTTTTGAGATGAAATTGACATTATTTTAAGGTGTAAACATGTTGAGTTGAAACATATATTATTGCAGTATGATTACTACCATAGCATTATTTAAGACCTCCATACACCACATAATGATAATTTCTCTTTGAGGGGAGAACAATTAACTAGTCTTTCAGCAACACTTAAGTTTATAATACAGTGCTGTTGAATATAATTAGTATGCTTCTTACATTAGATCACCAGCATTTATTTATCTACTAGTTGCAAAGTTGTACCCTTAAACATCTCCCCCATTCTCCCCTTCCCCAGCCCTCAGTGACCAACATACTCTATTTTTATGAGTTTTTCTTAATTCCATATATGTAATATCACAGTTTGTCTTCCTATGTTTGATTTACTTCATTCAGCATAATTACTCAGTCCATCCAATTTGTTGCAAATGGCAAGATTGCCTCCCTTTTCATGACTAATATTCCATTGCATATATGTACCACTTCTTTAGTCATTTATCTGTTGGTGTATATTTTGGCTATTTCTCTCTCTTGGTCACTATAAATAATGCTGTAATAAACATGGAAGTTTTTTTTTTTTATATATATGCCCAGGAGTGGGATAGTTGGATATTTTTGGATTATATGCCCAGGAGTGGGATTACTGAATTATATGGTATTGTAATGCTATTTTTTTTTCTGAGGAAGTTCCATACTGTTACACATAGTGGATGTATTGATTTATATGGATATTAACAGTAAATATCTTCCTCATCCTCACCAAAATTTGTCTCTTCTTGATGAAAGTCACTTTGACAGTATTAGATGATATCTCATTGTGGTTTTGATTTGCATTTCCCTCATTATTAGTTCTGTGAACATCTTTTCACATACTAGTAGACAATTTGGATGACTTTTCGGGTAAATATCTATTTAGTTTTTCTGCTTATTTTTTAATTAGATTGTTTTTATTTTTATTATTTCCTTATGAGGATTCTTTATATTATTTCAGATATTAACTGCTTATCTGATATATATCAATAGTTCACAAATTGTTTCTCCCTTAATACAGTTTCCTTTTATTCCCTGAGCTTTTGGTGTCAAATCTAAAAAACCACTGCAATGTCAAAGACCTTTCCTATGTTTTCTTCTAAGAGTTTTATGTCATCAGGTCTTATGTGCTTAAACCATATCAAGTTAATTATTGTGAGTGGTGTAAGAGTAGGGTTTGATGTTATTTTTCTGCCATGAAGTTACTCTGGCGTCTCAACACAATTTGTTGAAGACACTACCCTTTTCTCATTGAGTGTTTTTGGCAGTGTGGCAAATACTAATTGACCAGATAAGCAGAGAGTTTATTTCAGGGTTCTATTTTGTTTGGTCTATGTGTTACGGCAACAAAAATACCAGACAGGGTGACTTCCAAACAAAAAAAGTTATTTCTCACAGTTCTGGAAACCAAGAAGTCTGAGATCAAGGTCAGGCAAAGACCTGCTTCCAATTTCACAGACCACCGTCTTATTGCTGTATTGTCTCATGGCTGTTGCTTCACATCACAGAAGAAACCACAAGGGAGCAATCTGGAGTCTCTTTCATAGGGGTATTGATTCTACTAATGAAAGTTCTACCTTAATGATCTAACCACATCCAATAGGCCCTAATTCTAAATAACATCACACTATGTATTAAATGTCTATAGAAGAAATTGATAGGTAAACCAAATTTTAGTTTATAGTAAATTTATTTGGATTGCATTTGTCAAAACTCAGTAACTATAAACTTGATATTTGTTTATTTTACAGTTTGAAAATTTTACAGCAGAAGAAAAAAGATCTATACATCAATTATGAATTCTAATTAATAACATCTTAAGACAGGCATTTAAGGAGAAAAGTACGAATGTTTACAATTTACTTAGAAAGCAACAAAAATGAAATGGATTAATAATAAAACGAGGAATAGAGAGATGGCTAGATATTAACTATGAAACAAAAATAAAATATTAATAGAATCTAGGGCCCTCCCTGGTGGCGCAGTGGGTTAAGCAACGCACTATGAAGCAAACCGCAGCCACTGCAGCTTGAGTTTGATCCCTGCTGCCGGCTGGGGAAGTGACCCACATGGCACAGCAGACCTCTCCTGCCTTGCCCGCTGCTCCCCTCAGCAGTGTATTTCGGTTGATCTGCCTGTTCTGTTCCCCGCTCTGTCTGGTGGATTCTCTCACCCCCCCCCCCACCTCTGGCCTGTACCCCCGTGCTTGTATGCATAAATAAATAAATCTTTAAAAAAATATATTAATAGAATCTAGAAGGTAGCTATATGGATATTTAATGCAAAATTGTTCCGACTTTGCTATAACTTAGAACACATTTTCATAATACAATGTTGAAGGAAAGTAGAAGGCTTTATTTTTTTTTTTTTTAATTTTCCTAATATTTACCTCATGAAACTGTATCTTTCTTATTATAGAAGAGAAAATGACTACAATTAGGTCATAAAGTCAACGTACATTCAGAATGCAGTCTCCAAAATACTATTACTTCACCCGAATCTCACACTGAACTATTCATGAAAGGTATTTGTCATTATATTATTTGCTAATGCTGTCTATGTATATCGACCAATTGCTCAGCATAATTTTTATAGTCTTAGGTCATAACCATATTGTGATAATTTTATAATGTCTATGTGGATAAGTCAGAACACTTCCCAGAAAACCTTTTCCTGATTAATTTTAGGATAATCCAAACAAATGCACATGACACTTGGATAGCACAAGTGAAACAACTCACTAGTTTCTGAAGATTATCACAATTAGATGTGGTAAGTGACAGAATCAGAGGTAATAGCCTACTATAGACTTATGCACTAGTTTTTCTTTGTGTGTGATCCCACTCCAACAGTTTCAATTCCTGGCTTCCCATATTTCCTTGTAAACTCCAATTTATCTGTCCAGATTAATCTCTCAAAAGGGGTGATTAGTTCTAGACTTTTGACTCCCCATTTCAGATTCTAGTTCCCAGTTTCTCCCTTAATTGTCTAAGCTTAAATATCTAAAATCTTCAACTTCATAATATTCATAGTGGTTTTGTTTCCCTGACTGAACTATGACAGGTAACATAGGTTTAATTTACTTACCCATTACCTGTGTCTCAAAGTAAATTAAATTTAATTTTGCAAGTTATTTTTATTTTATAAAAATTTTGAAACCCTTTTTTTAAAGGAATCAGGAAGCTATGATACTTATACACGATAGAATACTATTCAGCAATCAAAAATGAAAAACTAGGTGCATTCATAGGAACATGGATGGAACTGGAAGGGATTATGCTCAGGGAAGTAAGTCAGAAGGCAAAAGAAAAATACCAGATGGTTCCTCCCCTAGGAGGAATATAAGGGAACCAAATAAGGATCAAGGAAAGGAATAAGAACAATAATAATAAGAAGAACAACAACAATAATAATAATAACAATAAAGACACAAAAACCAAAATGAAAAGACAAGGACAAATTGGGGACACTTGGTGGGGAGAGAAGAGGGGGAGGGTTGAGGGCAGACGGGAGCACAGGGGATTTGAGGTGATGGTGCACTGGTGATATGTTGATGGGGAATACATGGGGATTACAATTGATGTCAAATATATATAAATAAAAAATGTGAATTAAAAAAGAATTAAAAAAATAAAGGAATCATAGTTCTTTTATAAAGAAAATGTTTCGCTTTTAGCTATTCTGCAATAAATATGAATTTTTCACGAGACACAATATGGTATAATGGAAGGAGAACTGAACACAGCCTTAGGTATGAATTGTAGCACTTACGTTACTTGATTTACAAAATATCCTGCACCCTGTTTTATCCTGAAAATGTGCATAATAATGCAGGTGATTTCTATGTATGAGAGACTTCAAGTTAGTAATCTGTCTGGAAGAACAGATGGCTAAAAGACTTGTCTTCAATTTCATGACAAGCATACTTTCTACATAAAATGCAGTTTATTTGGGGGACATGGCAGGGCTGGGGATTTTTGATGGAAATAACAAGAAGAGCTAAAATACTTTCATATTATTCCCTTAATACCAAAAACAGAACAATATACTCATCTAATTAAGACTAGTATATTCTCAATACATCCCTGCTCCCATCTTTTATATTAAAGAGATGAACTAATATAAAATGCCCCCTTTCTTGCTAAAACAAATAATATACTCAATATTCATGTTATGACAAATGAGAGAACATCCTTCTTTCTCATGGCTGAATACTCCATTGAGTATACATATCACATCATTTTTATCTATTCACTTATTTATGGTATCTGGGTTATTTCTATACACTGGCTACTCTGAATAACATTGTGATACGTGGGAATGAGTGCAGCTCACCAAAATCCTGTTTTAGTTTCCTTTAAGTATATATCCAGAACAGGGTCTGCTGAATCATATATGGTGAATCTATTTTTAATTTTGGGGACAATCATCATATCATTTCCCACAGTGCTTGAACCAATTAACATTTCCAACAATAGATGGGGTTCCATTTTAACTGTATCTTTGCCAGCACTTGTTGCCTATTGTCTTCTTGGTAACAGTCATCCTGATTTATATGATATTCTAATTGTGATTTTGAGTTTAATTTCCTTGATGACTAGTGGTGTTGAGTATCTTTTCATGTACCTGCTGATGATTACCTGTATATCTTCATTGAAAAAAAAACAGTCTAGTCAAATTTTCTTGTTATTTATTTTTTTTAAGATTTATTTATTTATGCGTACAAGAGCTGGGGTACAGGCCAGAGGTGTGGGGGGGTGAGAGGATTCACCACAGAGAACAGGGAGCAGAACAGGCAGATCAACAGAAGTACACTGCTGAGGGGAGCAGCGGGCACAGCAGGAGAGGTCTGCCGCGCCATGTGGGCCCCCTCCCTGGCCAGCGGCAGGGATCGAACTCGTGCTGCAGTGGCTGCGGTTTGCTCCATAGTGTGTTGCTTAACCCACTGCGCCACCAGGGAGGCCCATCTTGTTTTTATTTTTTATCACACTGTTTATGTTTTTTGCTATTAAGTGAGTTCTTTACATATTTTGGATATTAACACATTATCATGTATATGATGCAAATATTTCCTCATATTCTGTAAGCTAGTTTTCCATTTCATTAATAGTCTTTTACTGTGCAAAAGATTTTTAGAGTAGAAACTTTTGACATAGCCACCAAATATTCATTTTTCTTTTGGTGTCAAATCCAAAAAAATCATTGCCAGGTCCAACACCAATGACTTTCTTCTGTTATATTTTCTTCTAAGGAGTTTCATAGTATCAAGTCATACATTTAAGTCTTTGTTTCATGGTAAGTTAATTTTTATAAAGGATAGGACCTATGGGTTCAATTTCATTGTTCTGCATATAGTTACCCAGTTTTGCCAGCACCATTTGTTTAACAAACAATCCTTTTCCCACTAGGTATTCTTGATTCCTGTATATTACTATATATGCCAGGATTTAATTTGGGCTTTCTATTTTGTTCCACTGGTGCATGTGCCTATTTTTATGCCAGTATCATACTGTTTTTATTACTGTGGCTTTAAATATAGTTTGAAATCCAGAAGCTTGCCCAAATATAGTCCCCAAGAAGTAGAAGAAATCTTAGACCCAACCAGAAGTCTAGCACATACCTAAGATTCTCCAAGAGGAAGATAATACTCTCAGGTAAGTGGCTGTGTCTAGAACCTGCTTAAGAATTCTCTAAACTTCTTTTGTCACTACAAGAATGGTCCTGCACTTGGAAACTCAATGATTTGTTGACTCCACTGGTTTCCTTCCAACTCTACCCTCATTACTAACTGGTTATCAATATAAGTTCAAGACTAAGAGTGTCAATAAAAATGCAAAAGAAGGAAATCATTGAATAATGATGGATAAAATACTAAGTACTAGAAGTAGTTCAGGGAGACTTTTAATATTACATAATCTGTTTAATGTACTAGAAAGAGAATGTATTAAAGTTCAAATTCAATTGCTATTTGTAACCAAGCAATTTTTCAGATCAAAGCACCTGTTTACTCATATTCTTTTGTTGAAATTTCTTTTGAGACTGAATAAAGAAACAATTTGACTAAAAAATAGGAAATAAAAATATATCTCCCTTTTTTTTTTCTCCCCTGGTAATAATAATAGATGTTACATCATGTTGGCCCCATTCCCATTAAATCAAAATGGATCTAACAATTCAACTTGAAGTATCATAGCAAAAAACAGGGCACACAAATTTAACCAAGAACACTAATGTGCTATTACCAAAAACATGAAACAACATATTGAATGAACATTTGTATAAATTATTATATTGAATTAATCAATCTCAAATGTGGTAAGTGATTATTCATAGAATATTTCTTTCCTACTACAGCCTAACTAGAATTCTAAAAATTTTCATTTGGAAATATTAATTAATGACCTAATCACACCTCTATTGACAACTGGATTTCTCTTCCAATTCAAATTCAAATGTGAAATAACAATACTTTCTATTTCTTTGAATAGTACTAGTCTTGTTAAATAAAGACTGCTAGAGAATAATGTTTGTTACATATTAACTAGGCTGCCATTATCCAATTTCAAATGTACAGGTTTAAACATTTTCTTCTTAAACATCACTCACTGAACTCTTCATTTACTCACTGGCATAGTTACCTACCTTTCAATGAGCTATCTTAATTTCCACTCCTTAATGGCTGAAATAGAAGTACATCTTAATGCTTTGTTAATAGATCCCACAGCACTCAGTACTTGAGCGTACATATAATGACCCTGGAAAGACTAGATCTACTTAGCAAAGACACAAAATAAAGTTAATCAATAATTCAATAATTATTTACTGGCTTGTAATACAATAGTGAAAAGTAACAAAAGTAACACTAATAAAATCTAGTATCTAAATTTGTAATTTAACCTGGAGATTATATATCCGATTTCTGAAGTGGTGACTTTTTACTCCCATAATCACATAAAGGAAATAATTCACATAAACTCAGTTGTATTAATGGCCCTAGGAAATCTGAGTGACCATCTTCATGTACTTATTCACTCAACAAGTATTTAACGAGAATCTACAATGTACTATATACATATGTGTGTATGTATGTATGTAGATATGTATGAGAGATACTTCACAATCGAAATTCCAAACAGACCCCTAGGGATTAACAGGAATAAAGAAGACCCTACTATATCTATCAGCTCTGTATCCTATCCCTCCAACTTGTTTTCTTGGCTGCATATCTTAACAAAACAATTAGACACCCAGAAGATTCCAGGTGAAAGTAATTCTTTAAGTAATTCTTTACAAATAGTCTTACCCACTTATCTGTTAGGGCTCAGTACTAGTCATCTCTACATACCAAATACAGAGACATTGCTGCCAATGTTATACTACCATTCCAAGTCCCTCAGATTGCTCAGTAAGTCTAAAAATCAGACACCTCCTCCAGGTTCTACTGTTGCTCTAGTGTCTCAGATAGCCTTAATCCAGTGTATTCAAGATTTCAACACTAGTTTTAGTTTTATCAATAGTTCTACTTCTCTGTTCTTACCAGTCTTTAACCTGGGAGTTTGAAGCCGTATCACGATTTGGCCAAGTGGAAAAATGTGGCTCTTTTCATGGTAATAATCACCTATATGCAATTTCCTGATAAATCCTGCCTTCCTGATTGGAGCTAGTTACATTTGAAAATTTAGAGCCAACAACACCTTTTTTTAAAAAAAGATTTATTTTTATTTACTTATGCATACAAGAACTGGGGTGTAGGTCAGAGGTGTACAGGGTGAGAGGATTCACCAGAGACAGAGTGCAGAACAGGCTGATCTAATGAAATACACTGCTGAGGGAAGCAGTGGGCAAGACAGGAGAAGTCTGCTGCACCATGTGGGGTAGCTCCCTGGCCAGAGATCAAACTCAGGTGGCACTGACTAGCCATAGCTTCACGACTCCTGCACCAGCACTCACTTATTAAAAGACAACCTAGTCTGCCACAAATTTTGGTTACTATTTTACATATTCAGTTTAACTTCCAAAATTAGTATCAACAGACAAATCTATGCTACAATGTCTCAAGAAAGCTGTCTCTATTACATTCAAAGCCCTTTAATAATTCCTTTAATAACTAACAACAGCCTTCTGTTGCCAAGAGACACCTGTCTTTTGCTCCAAACTGTGATGTCCTTTGTTTTATCCTGCAAAATATTTAGAAGTCTGCATTTACTTAAGCCTCTGACACCCAAAATATCTGAGTTCATAAAACAAGCAGAAAAAAATAGCTAATTACTTCCCAAAGGCCTCCTTAATGATTATAGATGAATAAGATAAAAAGCTTTCCCTCAAAGAGCTCCATCAAGTGGGCTTAGAAGACTTAGAAATGCATGTAATCAAGACTGAGAAAAAAGTATAGACAATTAAAAAAAAAAAAAAACCTGGCTCCAAATAAAGATAGTCAAACACCTGGAAGAATCTGCAATTCATCAATTAAATGCTTAATTAAAAGGATACGTAAAACACTGTTGTTAATATTACAAAAATGTTTCCTGACATTCTATACAATAAAATTAAAATTAAAGAATGTATTTTTTAATTTCTCCACAATAACTCATTCAAAACTAGTGCTACTATATGCTAGGCACCCTGGATACAGCAGCTGAGAAAATGAAACTGTGGATTAATATGAGCTAAAGAATTGAGATAGGGATCTGAGATATCAATGAAAGAGGAGGGAATATATACATGATAAGGAGGAGATGACTTCATATGTTAAAAACAGATGCTCCAGATGTTTTCCCTGCTGTCAGATAGGTTTCTCCAATAAAAAGACTTTCTGAAGATGACCCTAAATCTGTGTAATCTTAATTCTTTAAATTATAATAAAAATTTCTCTTGGGATTTGAAGGGCCTCTATTTCCCTTATTAGCTTTTCATGCCAAGGTGACATGTATTGGAAAAAAGTTACTCTGGATATCTTGGGGAAAACTTATCTGAGTATTTTTGTAGAGCCCTATCCTGCATGGTACTATAAGAAATTTTGCCAGTCTCTAATGTAACTGATTGGGTTCTACTCACTTTATTAAAATCATATAAAAAATTAAATATTAAAATGTTTTTTAAAATCCAACATTCTTATATAAAAGATCAAAAAAAAATCACAAAAAATGGCCCCCTCTGGCACTATCACCTCTATGACCTGCGTTCTATCCCTGGCCAGGGAGCTAACCCACATATAATGCACCAGATCTCTCCTATTTTAATTGCTGCTCCCATTAGCAGTGTATTTCAGTAAATATGCCTGTTCTACTCCCAGTCTGTCTCTAGTGAATCCTATTCCCTCCCACCTCTCACTCCATTCTTCTGGCCTACAACCCAGTTTTGTATGCAAAAAATTAAATAATCATGAAAATATGACTACACTACAATAATTATTAGAATTTATTCTGGAAGTTACTAATCCTCTCTATACTTTAGACTTCATCTATAAAATGATTACAATAGTTATAAATTATTGTAATATAAAATGTGGTTTTCATAAAAAAATAAACAAGGATTAAATAAGCTATAGAGTTAATATGGTAAATGGAACATAGAATTCACTTACAGAAAAAAGAACAGTGAACTTCCATTTCTGCCCATGACAGAATAACTGGTACCTGATCAGTCCTTTCATGATATACAGCCATAAAACTGAAACAACATATAAAACAATATCTACTCTCAGACATTAGACAAGAGGCAGTTGGGGACTGAGATTCCCAAGAGAAGGAAAGTATGTAAAGATCTACAACAGCCAAGGTTTTGTACCTGAAGACACATTCCATTCAAAGGACTCTGCAGGGTGACAGAACCCAAGTAGAGCACAGTGTCTCAATAAGGAGGCACTGATAAGAGTTTAGGGAATTGGTGTGGGTGGAATTTGCTGGGCAGCTTGCCAAAAAGTAGGTAGTTTTACAGAGAAGACGATCCACACTCTGCAAAAATGGCCTAAGGCTTTGGCAAATTTTGAACAGTGCATGTGAAGGAAGATTCTGTGAGAACTGAAGACTGCAGTAGTAGCAAGCTTGGTCTAAATTAGTATTTTAGAAATCAAAGTGCTGCTCATCTTGAGTTCTGACTAGCCAGAGTAGAGCAAACTCTGAATACTCCCAGCATTCAAATGAGATTCTGAAAGGCTGCTCCTTAGCAGTTACTCTACATCTAACAAAGCTTCAAAAAAATAAGCTGACTAGAGAGCATCATGATGGTTATTGTAGGGTTAACGGAAAAGTATAAGGCTTTTCCGCCCTCCTATTATTGGTGTGATGACGGACACCTGAGGTCCTGGCACGCATGCATAAGTGCGCATGCGCAAGTGGGTGCACCTGTGCTTAGAGACAGGCATGTAAGGGCTGGTGTCATGAGGACACCAGCAGAGGAGAAGAGGAGCAAAAGAAAAGAAGTAGAAAGAAAGGAGAGAGACTGAGGCAGAGAGAAAAGAAGAGAGAAGGAAACAGAGCAGAGGCTAGAGAGCCCAGAAAGTGAAGATATGCTAGAGGCTAGGAGGCCTGCCAGCCTCCTGGCCCTCCAGCCCCTTTGCTTGCCTTATACTTGGTCACTTTTGATATAATGAAGGGTTAAAGGCCTAAAAAGCCACCATTGAGCGCTCCAGGACTCCTCCTTGACTCGTCTGCTCAGAATCATTGAGAACTTGATCTGTGCCTTCCTGGCAGCACAGTTATCTAACAACAAAAAATTACTAGAAATTCAAATCAAGAAAATGTGACTCCGAAGATTTTTTTAAAATAATAATACATAATACAGAATGGAGCATACAATAACTTTAAATCAGCTATTATACATATGTTTCTGACTTAAAAGGCTTAATGAGTTAATGAGAAATAGCAGCACAGAAAGAAAAGTAATTTTTAAAAGCAAAATGATTTCAAAGATATAAAAAGCTAGGTTAAAGTCAAAGATATAAAAAGCTAGAAAGTGTCTTTCGCACCAATACAACAAGAAACAAAAACCTGGAAAAGTCCAAGTTAATGACTTTTCTTAGCCCATAGAGAAACAAAGACCACAAGATATACAACCTGACATATGTAGAAAGATACCTAGTGTGTGCAACAAGACTGAAGCTTTTACTAACCTGGGACAGATGCCTCTAGATAAGACGCCAGGTTAAACTAGAAAATATTGATGGAAAGCTCTATAGAAAGTTCTCAGGACTTTGAGATACCAGTAGATGTGATAAAATTAAACTAAACTTAAAAAATAAAAAAATAGACATTTTAAATTAAACACTAAAACTGACAATGAATTATCACAGGAGAAAATCTCTGGTGGTTGCAAACCTAGAGGGGTTATATTAAGGAGTGTATGTGTGTGTGTGTGTATTTTTTTCCCCTTTCTGTAGGGTAAACGAAGGTTAGCAGTTTTATCTGCCCTCCCGCCATTATTGTCAAAGACAGACACCTGTGGTCCTGCATGCACCCTAATGAAGTAGGGTGTGGGCATGCACATGTGGGTGCACCTGGGCTGAGATACTGGGCATAAAACGGCAGTGTCATGGGGATGCCATAAAGAGGAGAGAAGTGGCAGAAGCAGCAGCAGCCCAGAGTGAAGATTCCCTGAGGGTTAAGAGACCTGCCAGCTCCTGGTCCCCTGCATCCTCCTCACCCTCCACACACACACACACAAACACACACACACACACACCCCACCCCTGCCTGCCATGTACCTTGTCACCTCTGATGCAGAAAGATTAATAAAAGCCTGAAAAAGCCACCAAGGGCTCCAGGACTCCTCCTTGATCTATCTGCCAGATTATAGAGAACATGCTTGGTGTCCTCCTGCCCCCATACTCTCAATCCCAGCATAGTCACTGAAACTCAGAATTTCCTGAGTAAGGGATAAAGATGCTGTAGGGTCAGAGAACAATCAGGTCTTTCCACCCTCCCACCACTGTGGTGATGGATACCTGTGGTGCTGCGAGCATTCCAGGGTGGGCATGCGCAAGTGGGCACACCTGAGTTTGACACGGGCTTAAATGGGCGGTGTCATGAGGATACCAGGACCAACAGACCAAAGAGCAGCAGTGAAAGTGAGAGCAGCTGAGAGAGAGAGAAGCAGCTCAGAGGGAGAGATGTGCTGGGGGCTAGGAGGCCTGCCAGCCTCCTGGCCCCACCCCAACCCCTCCCACCCCTGCCTGCCATGTACCTGATGCCACCTCTGATATAGAGATTAATAAAAGCATGAAAAGCCACTGAGGGCTCTAAGACTCCTATCCTTTACCCCCCTCTGCTAAGAACCATCCCGAACCTGCCCAATGCCACCTTTCCTGCCGCTACAGATGCCTTTTGTTATTCACAAGCCCCTTTCAACCACCTGAGTTTATGTAATGAAGTAACTTTGGAAAAAGTCTCTAGAGATGAGAAGCTGGTTGCTAGGGGAGTCAACCAAAATCACACTCTTCCCTTAGTTCAGGGGAGGAGAGGTGCAGGAGACTCAATACAATTATCTATGGCCAACGATCTAATTAATTATTCTAGGAATGAAGTTTTCATAAAAATCCAAAAGGAAGAGGCTCAGTGAGTTTCACTGGTTATTCAGGGAGAGTGGTTTGGCTGTACAGTGTAAGAAAGTCTATGACTCTTCCCACTTAATTTGCCCTTTTCAACTCTTTCATCTGGCTGTTCCTGAAGTACATCATTTTGTAATAAACTAGTAATCTATTAAGTGGAGTTTTTCCTATATTCTGTGAGTCATGCAAGCAAATTAATCAAACCTGAAGAGGGGATCGTGGGAATCTGTAATTTTAGTATATAGTCAGAAGCACAGGTAATAACCCTGACTTGACTTTGGCAACTGAAGTGAGGAAGAAGTCTTACAGTACTGAATCCTGAATAGGTAGGATCTGATGTGAACTCCATGGAATGTTAATGTAGGGTCAGAAAAGTGTCAGGCTTTTCCACCCTCTTGCCATTGGTGTGATGGACACCTGAGGTCCTGCACACATGCCTAAGTGGGCATGCGCAAGTGAGTGCACCTAGGTTGAGACATGGGACATATAAGAGCAGCATCTCAAGGACGCCAGCAGAAAAGAGACAGAGAAGAAGAGAGGCAGAAGAAGCAGCATAAACAGCCCAGAGAGTGAAGCTGCACCAGGGACTAGGAGGCCTGACAGCCTCCTGGTCCCCCAGCCATCCCACCCCAGCACCCCTGCCTGGCATGTACCTAATCGCCTCTGATGAAAAGATCAATAAAAGCCTGAAAAAGCCACCGAGGGCTCCAGGATGAGTTTTTTTTTTAGGATGAGTTCTTGACCCATCTGCTCAGAATCACTGAGAACCTGCCGTGTGCCTTGCTGGCAGCACAGTTAAGATTGAGTTAAATGCTAAATTGCAGGACACCCAACTGGTGTCACCACTACTCTGTGTGGAAAATCCACAGAAATGGTGTCAGAGGTCTGAAGTGCAATGCTCTGAGTCTAAGTATATTGAGAGTAGAGGAGACACAAAGTGTGTTTTTCTTTAAACACATTTTTTTGTGTGTGTTTTCTTTACCTCAATCCTCCTGAAACACTACTTGGAACAACTTTTCTATTCTTACCCTCCATAACTGGTTAAGAGAGGACAAAAGTAAACAATGTTGAAACTCCACCTAGAACCATCTAGCCTACCTCCCCTACAAAACAAAAATCCTTCTCTGCAAACCTTACTTGAGGGCACTAGTGCAATTCCAGTCAACCTACATAGGCAACTTTGACCAGACTCATGTGGTTTATCTCCCCCAAATTGGCAAATCTTTACTATATAAGGATAACATCAAAATCAATGTCTGGTGGAGTCACTGCAATCAGGAAAGGGAAATGTTGGAGATGGGGGGAATGGGGTGGTGCTCATAGGAGTATTTACACACACTTACATGGATATGTGTATACATGTGTATATACACGTGTGTATAAATACTGTGAAACATACACACACACAATCTTATTCCCACCTGACAAAAACCTAGATCACCTTATTCTTTAATTTCTTAATTAGGTAATACCTATGTGTAGGGTAAAGGTTGATCAGGTATTTCCACCCTCCCACTACTGATGATGGACACCTGGGGTGCTGCGAGCATTCCAGGGTGGGCATGCGCAAATGGGCGCACCTGTGTTGGGCATGGGCCTAAACGGGCGGCGTCATGAGGACGCCAGAACTGTGAGAACTGCGAGGACTGACCAACAGAACTGCGAGGACAAACCGACAGTACTGACGAGCAGCAGCAGCAGCAGCAGAGAGAGAGAAGCAGCCGAGAGGGTGAGATGCGCTGGGGGATGGGAGGCCTGCCAGCCTCCCGGCCCTCGGCACCCATGCCTGCCATGTACCTGGCCACCTCTACTAAATAAAGTATGAAAAGCCACCGAGGGCTCCAAGACTCTCCTTCCTTGACCCGTCTGCCCAGAACCATCCCGAACCTTGCTCCAGTGCTCCCATCTTGCCGCTACACTATGACAAGGAAAAAAAGATTCTGGCTAATTTAGAACTTGTACTCTCAATTTCTGTGTCCTCAAACATATTTACATATAAGAAAAAGATAAATTTAAATAGAACTTAAAACTATTGGCCTAAGGAAGAAAAAATAATCAGAAAGAAGCCTAAGATATTTGTCACCAAATTTTAGAAGTGGATTGGGTTTCAGAGTGTAGGGTAAATGAAAATTATTATGTTTTTCCGCCTTCCCGCCATTAGTGTCAATGATAGACACGTGCAGTCCTGCATGCATGCCCAATCACAGGCACCAGAAGTAGGATGCAGGCATGTGTAGGTGGGCACACCTGGGCTTAGACACTGGGCCTATAAGGGCAGAGTCACAGGGATGCCACGAGTAAGCAAAAGTGTGGCGGAAGAGGAGGGGTAGAGAAGCAGAGGCTTAGAAGCAAGCAGTAACAAAATCAAGACCACAATGAGGTACCGCCTCACACCAGTAAGAATGGCATATATTAAAAAAAACAACAACAATAAATGCTGGCGAGGTTGTGGAGAAAAAGGAACCCTGGTACACTGCTGGTGGGAATGCAGGCTAATCCAACCACTACGGAAGACTGTATGGAGGTTCCTCAGTCTATTAGAAATGGAACTACCATATGATCTGGCAATCCTGCTCCTAGGAATCTACCCAAAGGACACAAAAACACTGATCCAAAAGAGCACCTGTACTCCTATGTTTATCGCAGCACTATTTGTAATTGGTAAGACCTGGAAACAACCCAAATGCCCAAAAGTAGAGGACTGGATCAAGAAGATGTGGTACACATACACAATGGAATATTATTCAGCAATCAGAAATGAGAAACTAGGAACATTTATAGAAACATGGATGGAATTAGAAGGAATTATATTCAGTGAAACAAGTCAGAAGGCAAGAGAAAAATATCGGATGGCTTCACTATTAGGAGGAATATGAAAGAACAACAACAACAAAGAATAAGCTCAATGAATTAGGCAATTATAACCAAAAGCAAACAAAAAAAACTCAACAAGACCAAAAAACCAAGATAAACCAAAGGGACCATGGGGGAGATGGGAAGGAGGGGAGGGCAAAGATGGAGATGAGGGCAGAGGGTGCACAAGGGACTGAGGTGATGGTGCACCAGTGGTTGGTACTCCCTGGGGACTACAAATGATGACCCTACACTGATGAATATTACAATATTCAAACTCAGTAGCCCAATAAAGTTTTCTTCAAAAAGTTTAGGATCGTGGGGGTATAGCTCAGTAGTAGAGCATTTGACTGCAAAAAGTTTAGGATCAAAATAGAGAAAAAAAGAAAGCAGTATTACTTAAGTTCCATTCCCTAGAAATAAATTAATATTAGCTTTCCATACCTGTAGGGTCAGAGAATGATCAGGTCTTTCCACCCTCCCTCCACTTGAAGATGGACACCTGTGGTGCTGCAAGCATTCCAGGGTGGGCATGCGCAAGTGGGCGCTCCTGAGTTTGACACGGGTTTAAATGGGCAGTGTCATGAGCACGCCAGAACCAACAGGACCGACAGTATTGACGAGCAGCAGTAGTAGAAAGCAGCCAAGAGGGTGAGATGCGCCTACCAGCCTCCCGGCCCCAGCACCCATGCCTGTCATGTACCTGGCCACCTCTACTAATAAAAGCATGAAAAGTCACTGAGGCTCCAAGACTCCTTCCTGGACCCTGCCCAGTGCGCCACCCTTCCGGCCGCTACAATACCCTAGAAAGCATAAATTCCCTATCTAACTTTCAAGTGGTGTAAACTCAAACTCTGTATCATTTTAAGCATATCAAGTCATTTATATATATATATTCTATATAAAATGCATCAAGCAAGGCCTAATAGTGACAAAGTTTTCCAAATTGGTGACCTATACCATGCAACCAATTTATTGAGGATTATTTAGTTTCTATAGTCATCCAGATTTACTGGATTGGGAAATTATTTGTTTCACTCATTTTATGTAATTATTCAGGGTTATCCAGTTTATGGAAGTGTAACAGGGTCGTCCCGGGAAAGAGGGAAGTTCCAGAATCCCGTTCCACCCTAAGTGGGTGAAGCTGAGCAAAAAAAAAAAAAAAAAAATATTCTGCAGAGAGGAGGACAGAAGAAAGAAAGAAGGAAGCAGGATGAAGAGCAGCAAGGAGACCTGGAGGAGGCAAGTGAAGCAAAGAAACATGTAAAGAAACTACCCTTGCTTTTTGGTCTTAAACTGGTTGAAACAGATGTGGGTGAGAGACCTGTGGGGAGCTTAATAATAGCAGCTTTCATCTTAATTTTAATTTTGCTCTTTTCCTCCCAAATTTATCTAACTCTTTCTGACCCTTTTCTTGGGGTCTCTACTAAAAAGTTCTTTAGATGAAATCTTATATTAGTTGCTTCTGACAACTGACTTCTTTTTTTCTTTTTTTATATACTTTTATTATTTTTTATTTCATAGCAGAGAAAACAGAAAAGAAAAAAAGGTTAAATAAGTAAGTTCGGAACTTAACAGAACAGCATTAATATTTTCAGTAAGACTTGAAAATATAACTTCTTTGACTCCATGCTAGACCCTCCAGGCTCAGAGGATGGTTGCTTTACCTCTGTGGCTGACTTATATTATATGTAAATGGCATATCTAAGTTAAACTAAAACAAGAACCAATATGGCAAAAACACATACGTCCTAAACCAGTGTAGTAGATTTCCTTTGTCAAAACACCAAATTAATTATCTAAGACCTGTCAAGTTCAGATAAAACAGCCCCATGAAGCTCAAATATCATTCTATCCTAAAAGATGTCCATTGTTGTCACAGAGAATGACTTTAAACCATAATTTAGTAATTTGCCCAAACTAGTTGTATATCTCTCAATATGAAAGGGAAATGCAATCAAATAAGTATGTAACACTCAGCCATAGAACAGAAAAAGAACATTACATTACAGTACATTTACAACAAAAAGAATCAAACACTTTACACCATGACTGCTAAGATAAACCACAGTTTTTATGAATGGTTGTTGGCATATAATACACCCTCTCCTGGTGATAATTTAATTCCTTTCTAAATTAAACAAAACCTGACATACACACTTACCCTTCTTCCCCCCCACCCCATTTTATAGATGACTCATTCAACACAAAACTAACTAGAAAGAGCAATTTTTACTTCTTACACATAACATGCCAAAAAATAATGCTTTCAACTCCTTTAATTGGTAAAAATTCTCGGTTTTACAATCATACTAGCAGTTGTAAAGAGGTAACTATCAATCTAGATTTAATTGTAGCATACTGAAAGTATAACAAAGTACTATTTATTTGTATCCTAGCTTATACCACTGATGTCCTTTTGGAGTCAGTGGTTTGGAGTGGTTTGGGTTCACTCTGGGAAATGTTTCACCAGAGCTTACCAATCAGCAGGCAAGTTTCTCCACAAGGCAGAGACTTTAGTTATTTTAAGAGCAGGTTTATTGGGAATAGGGACAGGAAAGTAAGACACTTGCATAGACATAAGGAGGCAGGAAGAGTGGCTCCTAAGTGGGGGAAGCATTAGGTTTTACCATCTTCTTTTGGTAGGGAGGGGCTTGGGGGAGACTCTACAAACAATGGCCTCCGAGATACTATGATAGATTCTGGAGAGTGAGGTAAATGTCCTGTCTTTACTTTTGGTCTGATAGTCCTGATAGCAATCCAAAATCTGCTTGTATCTTATGCTTTATGATCTAGGTATTGGCAGTGACTAAGGATCTTTGCTTACATAGTTGGGTTAAGGGTTGTTAATTCCTTCTACCCCAACCTCCTGTGTGAATCAGGTCTCTTGTCTTAAAATGACCCCTTTCTTTATCCTCCATCACAACAATGAATTTCAAACACAGGTATATAAAAAATTGTGATAACAGAGCATAAATTAAACATGAACTCTTTAAAACAGACAAGGGTGAGGTCAAAATACACCAGGAGTTATGTTAAATTCTACTGTTAGTATAAACCTACTTGTAAGTTTTAATAGATGTATGTATTAGAAGATAGATTTAAATACAGCCAGTGTATTTTTTGTATTACACTAGAAATCAAGAGATTACCTTTAAAGAGAAGAATCTGAGATTAAAGTCAAATAATTTTTCCGGTCTCCCTGGTAGCACAAAGGGTTAAGTCATAGCACTATGAAGCTATCCAAAGCCACTGCAGCATGAGTTTGATCCCCTGCCAGGGTGGTAACCCTTATGGTCCAGTAGACCTCTCCTGTCTCACCCACTGTTCCCCTCAGCAGTGTACTTCGGTAGATCTGCCTTTTCTGCTCTCCACTCTGTCTCTGGTGAATCCGCTCAGCCCCGGCATCTCTGGCCTTCACCCCAGCTCTTGTATGCATAAATAAATAAAATATTTTAAAATAAATAAATAATTTGTCCTATTAAACATTTCTGTACTATACTGAACATATCAAGTCTATGTATATTCAATTAAATATAAGAAAGTTGTAAATAAAGTTCCAAGGAGACCATGAAAAAAGAAGCAATTCAATCTCCCTAACAAAATTAAGATTCACAGATAAGGAAAGCAAAGAAGAGATATCCTGTATACATACCCTTTAAATGGGAAAATGTGTTATTTCCCTAGGAAATGAAGGCAGAAAAGATAAATCGCTAATTAACATCTCAAAATGCTGGCTATGTGATCAACAGGAGTCACTACAAGAAAAAGACCCAAATTCCTCCTAGTCCTTGCTTTCAATGACTACTTAGCTTTAAAATTCCAAAAAGCCATTTACTTCTGAGTCTGAAGCACCACTCAAAAAAAAGGGTGAGAGGGATGATTGTATTAGAAGTATCCAAGACCAATTTCTTTTTTTATTCTTTTTTTTCTTAATGTTTGCTTTCTTTTCTTGTAAGAGTAGGTTAGCATGAGAACGGCCATCTTAAACTCTGAGAAGCCATTTCACTGAGTATGTGACTTGAGGAAGGGGAAACTAGGTAATCTTGAGACACCAGAATGTTGGGGAAGAGGACTCGGGGAAGAAGGAACTAAGTAATCAGGAAGCGGGAGGTCCTATCTTAGGGACCAGATGTTTTGGCTGAAAAGCTTATCTTGTCAGATCACCAGGATGTGGCACAAAGCAGAAAAATGTATAGCTATGAAAAATTACTGTGAGTTGGATGTTTTGGAAAATGCTATATAAATCCTGGTCTTTGAGTGCTCGGGATCCTTGTTGAAACCTGCTGCATCGGGCAGATACTTGGACCCCAGCTAGCTGGAAATAAAACCTCATTGTGTGACTTGTATTATCGTGAGTGTTCTCTGTCCATTTGAGGGAAGGTCAATACTGGACTCTAACATTCTCAGGTGTAGTCCCCATAGAATTTCCAACATCAGTTCATCCGTGCACCATCATCATAATCCCTTGTGCTCTTCCCACCCCTGTTTTGATCCCAATTCCTCCCTCTTCCCTGCAAATGTCTCTGATTTATAGTTGTCTATTTTTGTTTTGTTATTTTTTTCCCCTTGGTCTCTATATTCCTTCTATAAGCGAAACCATCCAGTATTTTTCTTTTTCCTTTTGACTTACTTCACTGAGCATAATCCCTTCAAGCTCCAACCATGTTTCTGCGAATGGCATTAGTTTATCTTTTTTGATTACTGAATAGTATTCCACTGTGTATATTTAACACATCTTCTTGATCTAGTTACCTATTTTTAGGCATTTGGGTTGATTCCAAGTCTGACATATTATAAATAGTGCTGCAATAAACATAGGGGTGCAAGTATTCTTTTGAACTAATGTTTTTGTGTCCTTTGGGTAGATCCCTAGGAGGGGATTGCTGGGTCACATAGTAGCTCCATTTTTAGTAGAACTGAGGTATCTCCATACAGCTTTCCATAGTGGTTGGACCAGTTTGCATTCCCACCAACAGTGTAGGAGGTTCCTTTTTCATCACACCTTCACCAATATTTGTAGTATGTCATTTTTACTAGTGTAAGGTGGTATCTCATTGTGGTTTTAATTCTCATTTCCCTGATTATGAGGGATGTTGAACATTTTTCATTTGCCTGTTGGCCATTTGCATTTCTTCTTCGGAGAAATGTCATTTAAGTTCTTCTGACCATTTTTTAACTGGTTTGTTTACTTTGTTCATCTTGAGTCATGTGAGTTCTTTGTAGATCTTTGTGATCAGTCCCTTGTTGGTTGTATGGAGTGCAAAAATTTTCTCTCAAACAGTGGTGTTTCTCCTTGTTTGGGATAATATCTCTTGCTGTACAGAATCTCTTCAATTTGATATAGTCCCAGCTATTTATCTCTTTCTTCACTTTCTTTCCTTTTAGGGTGTCTTTAAAGATGTTACTGAGATGAATTTAATGTAGTGTTTTGCCTATATTTTCTTCTATATATTTTATAGCTCCAGGTCTTATGTCTAAATCTTTGATCCATTTTGAGTTGGTTTTTGTGCATGGTATGAGTCTAGCTTCATTCTTTTGCATATAGCAGTCCAGTTTTCCCAGCACCATTTATTGAACAAACTGTCTTTGTTACATTTCATATTTTTTAATCCTTTGTCAAATATTAGTTGTCCATAAAGTTGTGGGTTTATTTCTGTGTTTTCTAGTCAATTCCATTGAAGACCAATTTATTTGTAAAAGTTTTACCCATTCTCAGTAAACTCAGAAAAGTTACTGACAAAGTATGTAGTTTTTATATAAGCTACATTTATTGAAATTAGAAAACTTTTTAAATTAGTAACTTTATCCTTCCTACACTTTTGATGTTCAAAAGTTCTTTTATGATATGACCACTATAGTAACAAATGGGTTTTACTAAACTCTCATAAAAATTAAAAGTTGACACTTCTTTGTCCATCCTCCAAACTTTTTAATATATTTTACTAGTCCATGAAATTGCAAAATTTAGGAATCACTAGGGTAAAAGCTAACGATTGCTATATTTGAGTGCAGTGAAAGGTTTAAGTCTTCCTGTAATTTAATAAAGCAGCACATTTACATAGAGATAGCTATCTATTTCCCCAGAGGAACAAGGATGAATAGGAACTTCAGAAATCATTAGGAAGTCATTAAGAATACACTTGCATGTCCTCTGAATGCTTCAAATGGAACATGCAGTTAATTTATTCATCGAATACTTACTGTGTACCTACCATGAGAGTAATGAAAACATTAAAATAATAAAAACTTGCTTTAGTCTCACTTCAATTCTGAATAGCAGAACCAAGGATTTGTTAATGGGCATAGAAAGCCAGACTAGAAATTAATAATATTTGAGGTTAGAATAAGACATACAAGTGTTCAGTGAATGAAATGCAGGCAATCAAGCAAAATTACAAAGATGAGTTGGCAAAAATAAATAAGTGGGAAAAAAAACTAACCATGAAGCTTGAGTTTTTGAAGCAAAGACCCTTCTCTACAAAGAGATGGGGATGAATCAGACAAGATACCTAGCACTAAAACCGAAGTTCAGTCATAAAAAATAAAAAATATCAAAGTCAGGATGTAAAATGAGAATGTAGCAACTAGGTTAATTACTAAATTTAAGATTTTCTTACATTTCCTTTAACTAGTAAGTGGTCGATCCTATTTTAAGGTCTGGCTGAACTTTCAAAAGAGCATGAAACAGCCTCCAGTAAATTAATAGGAAAAGAGGTGAAGTCATTTAAAGGAAATCTAGTATTAAAAATACTAGAGAAAAAAACACTTTTAATTCCTGCTTTTGGAACAGAAGTGAAACTATGGGAAAGGAATTAGATGTGTAGATAATAAACCTACAGTGCAGTGTTAAGTAACAAAAAAAATCTAACATAGTTAATTTTAAAGATTTAATTGATTGTATTAAATGATTTATGAATTGGACAACATCCTGTCCAGCAAGTAGAAGAGAGCTCCAAAAGCTCTACAAAGTAAAAGGGTTTTATAGGCAGAAACACAGCAAGGTCAGGGTAAAAGGAATTATTTCAGGCTTAGTAACCTCCCAATGGGATATGAAGAAAGGTCTTATGGCAGATTAACTTTCTTTCCTTTGAGTAATGAAAACATCACTTCATTGGTGGTACTGACCAAAAAATTCCATACTGTCCAGTTAAGGCTACATTCCTGAGAGACGACAGATCAGATCTTGAGTCTCAGTGGATTTAGCAAAAGCTCCTCCATTTTGGCATTGTTGTTTTCTTTATGGCAATAACAAACCTACGCATATAGTATGAGGTTTAATTATATCTTAATTTATCATGCATAAAATTAGCCATTGTAGATGATACACCTTCTATTATTCTTTAGAATTGTATTTCTAACATTCAAAAAAATAAGTCTTATAGTTAAAATTTTTTTTGTCCTTAGAGGTCCAGAGCTTTACATTTTGTTTAATAAAAATTTCACACATTATTTATTTAAGTGATAAAAATCCCTTAAAAGGGAGAAAAAAGATTTTATATTTAGGTTGTAGGCAGAATTTTGATTCACCACTAGAAGTTGTTAACATCCTAAGGACTTGTATGTTATTATAAATGGTAAAAGAGACTTGCAAATGTAATCTAGATTATGGACCATGAGATATGGATATTTTCCAATCTAATCACTTAAATCCTTAAAAGACAAAATCCTTCTCAGTTGTTTTCAAAGAAAGAACAGAGAACAGCGTCTGAAGGACTTAGCCTATCACTACTGACTATGAATATGGGAGAGAGAGGCTATGAGCCAAGGAATTCAGGCAGTCTCTAGAAACTAGAAGTAAAGGGAGCCAAGGAATTCAGGCAGTCTCTAGAAACTAGAAGTAAAGGTTATAAACCATAGGCTTCAGATACCAATACAGCCCTGCTGATACCTTGATTTTAGCCCAGTGAAATACAGGTTGATCCACTGACCTATAAAACCATCAGGTTACAAATTTGTAAGCCATCTAATATGTAACAACAATAAAAATTAGTATTGCCTCCTTGGTGGTGCAAGGGATTACATCACAGCACTATGAAGAGATCCATAGCCACTGCAGCACAAGTTCAATCCCCAGTCAGGGAGCTAACCCACATGGGGCGGCAGATCCCTCCTGTCTTGCCCACTGCTCCCCTTGACAGTGTATATCAGTAGATCTGCCTGTTCTGCTCCCCACTCTCTCTCTGGTGAATCCTCTCACCCCCATATCTCTGGTCTCTATTCCAGTTCTTGTTTGCACAAATAAATCAATCTTTAAAAAAATAATAAAACAAAACAAAAATAAATACCACAGCTTATATTCTCTAAGTAATTTTAGCTTTAAGAGATTAATTTCAAACTCAGTTTAATTTTTAAAATAATACACATAAATATAGACAAAAACACTAGAGCAAAAATAAGAATATGAAATCTAGTTATAGTCTGGTATACAGCTAAATATCTAGTGACTTTGTTAATATTTCTTCACCATTTGAACATCAGTTTACTCACCTGTAAAATAATATTTATAATTGTTATGTAATAAATCATCTATAGATAAAACATCTATAAATGTTAGTAACTTATGAAATAAATCAAAATGTTAATTATAGTTAATAATATCTTAGATGTAAGAAAGCTCAGGACTAAACAGGTATATAAAAAAAGTTATAAAATAGCCATTAATTCAAGGTTATATTAACAAAACAAACATTATATAATTCAATTTATAGAATGAATTCTACAATAAGGATGAGAGCAATTAAAATAAGAATTAAAATGTATAGAAAAGCACTTAATAGAAGATTCACATTTCAAGAATAAGAAACCATTAAAGAGCTCTTGAAAGTAAGTCTATGACATAAAAATATGTGTTTAATGACTGTCATTACCTAAGGCACAGACAGTAAAATCAAACTTTCACTCTTTCTGACATTTCTCTCATTGTTTAAAATAGACATTTTCACAGAAAAAAAATATTTTTGATCTTTAGAAACTGAATGTTGTTAGCTTTGTGTATTTCCCTCACTGTATTTCAGTACTTTTTGTACAAAAGATCAATTATAACAAGATATTTATGTCCTTCCTTAAAATAAATTCTGAGTGGGAGTGCATACTATCATGATGCTATAGTTTCCCAGGAAGCTTTATCATCATTTTTACAAACTGATGCTTATTGGCACACTATGGTAAAGATTACCAAATTCTTCAACTAGAAAACCTAGCCTACTTTGGTCTGATTTTGTTTAAGGGGAAAAATTATTTTTATTGTGAAGGTGTTTAATAACTTTTTGAATGAGTTACTAATAATAATGATCATCTTATTAAGACTGTAAGCTGTCTCACATGGAAAATAATTAGTGTCATGTTACAAATTCCAACCAGGTCAAAGAAACAATCTCAAACCAAAATGAGAAACAATGCCAAGAGGATTATCATAATTTGGAATTCCAAAACTAAGATTTATTAGTAATATATAATTACTAAATAATGTACAGTTTTAAGAGATTTTTTTCCATACACAATTATAAAGTAGGACACCCTTTTAAAAGGTGATAATTGATAATAGTCTTGTTTTAAATACACTTAAATTGCAGATGACCTCTCCCATCTCACCTGCTGCTCCTCTCAGCAGTGTATTTCAGTAAATTCCCCTCTCCTGTTCTCCACTCTATTTCTGGTGAATTCCTTCACCCCTGTACCTCTGGCCTATACCCCATTTTCCACCACAACATTTGGTGGCTCACATGAGAATAGAATATAGGAAAAAGAGTACAGGAATCCCTAAATCCTACCCCATTTCTTATTCGCTGGTGGATTGCAAGGAACCTCAGAACAACTGAAGGTTATCTGGATAGGGTACACTCCAACATTACTAAAAGGTTCAAGGCACCCTCAAAAACCACGATGGCCTAACTGGGTGGAGAATAGTCTTGGAAACCCATTTGGCTTATGGACCACAACTGAAGGATTTGTGGATAGGGTACCCATAAGTGCTCCTGAAAGATCCTCATGAGGTGGGTAGTGTGCCATAGCCAGGAAGGCAAATGATTTCACTTTCCTCCTTTTTGCCTTTGCTTCTATGGCCAGCAATCAAGTCAACTTGCTCCACACAGCAAGTCCTCATCCTGGACCTCTGCTTAGCAATCCCCAGTTACTGAACCTGTACACAGTGATCAACAGCTTCTGAACCTGTGCTTTACATCAGTGAATTACTCGGGCACAGCTCTCAATAAAGTTTATTGGTAGACCATGGCAGACAGTACTAGTTGAGAGGCTATCCCTGCTAGCCAGTTGGCTTCTACCACCAGGACCTCTGGCCTAGCAGCATGGATAAGCCTGCTTCATCTTTGCAACCAGTTCACTGTGGGTACTTTCCCTTTGTTGCTTAGGGATCATGGGACAATCTGTCTCAGTTCTGCAGGACTCTACCTCAGGCTGCATTCTTAACAACTGAAACAAATTTGATTCTCAGACTAAAGAATAGGTACTAGTCTTGTTTTGCAATACTGCCTTCTCCAGTACAAACTAGAGGACCAAGAAATTTGGCCTATAATTAACACCCTAAAACTATTTTCCAGTTAGACCAATATCACTACAGTCAAGGCAAGAGACAGAAATGCTGAGGATTAAAGTGAGGAGCACCATTGCAGTTGGCTGATTTGCTCTCAACAAGCAGTTGCCTGGATCTTTGCTCCAGTACTGGTATCATTGGTTTACCTCTGCTGCTGTCTAGCTGTGGAGGAGGGCACTGCACTCTCCTTTTGTCTACCTTGAGATACTGTTGGGGTCTATTTCATGGATAGACAATTCTATTTACCCCATGTCTTCCAGTTTTAAAAATTCTAGATTTTTTTGTAAGGTAAAAACTGTTAAATTACTTTGAACTTATTAATGAGCTAAAAAGGAATTGATCATACATAACCAGAGGGGCTCGCCAACGCGGAACTCGGCGAGCCGGGCCCCCAGAACGCCCGGGTTCCTGGAAACGTTGGGCCAACACTATCTTCCTGGAGCTGGGGCAGCCACACCCGGGGGACCAAAACTAGAGCCCAGACCCTCTAGCAATTCTACAAGCTTAAACGGCACTCTGTAATCCCAACGTGAGACGCGACGCGTATCACCACTGAGTCTGCGGTACAGAGCTGAACGAGAAGGGAGAGAGCCCCTGGGGGGCTGGAGTCACTGAAAAGGCTCTAACCCAGCGCCAGCCTTACAGA
>JAGFMF010011823.1:2904970-2967224 GCA_019455555.1 Galemys pyrenaicus
TTCTGCTCCCCGCTCTGTCTCTGGTGAATCCTCTCACCCCCCACACTTCTGGCCTGTACCCCAGTGCTTGTATGCATAAATAAATAAATCTTTAAAAAAAAGACAATAGGTAGTATGATCTATAAATCAATTATTATCTCTATTTTATAAATAGTACTTAAGTTCCCCAATTAAACATATTTTCAGTGGCATAACTGGAAAAGACTGAATCCAGATGTGCCTCACTTAAGCCATTCTCTCCATGGTACCAACAGTATCAAACTGTCTTATAAATCTGGGAATCAATGAAATGCCAACCTCCACCAGATCTGACCTAATGCAAAAATGTTATCTAGTTTTTCTCAGACCTCTTTCACCTCCATTCTTCTCATGTTCTAAATGCTCAGAGCCCTTAAGTGTCCAAATTCACAAATAATGAGATTTGCCCTCCCCAATTTGTACAAAATTACTTTTAATTTTCCCTACAGATGGGTATATTTCATGAAAACTGAGCACTAAGAATTGCTCTAACTAGAAAAATGTCTATCAGCATAAATGACTAAATAAACTTGAGCCTATTCAAGGGAATTGCCATCTTAATAGGGATCTGGTTAAGTCACTAAATTCCACTGTGGGCTATATATATAACATATTCACATATATAAGTTATACATATTAGAAATAAGCTGGATCAGAATCTTTTTGTTCTTGACTTTTATTTTTATCTAGCATTCCCTTCCTTTAAAAAATTCCCTACAATATCCCACAGTCCTGACTTTTAACTTCTCTCAGAGAATAAGAAAATAATTACACTACATGTCAAGAATCAGACCCAAACTTGTGCTAGAGGTATTTTATATTTAGAAATACAAATTGAACATTATAGTAAGTCTGGAGCTACCTGGCAAAGTAAGAATTAAATGTAGCCAGTTTGAGGACACCTCTGTTATTATGAGGAAATGGTTGAAAAGACAAAGAACTTATTCATAATTTATGTCAAGACTATTATTTTTAAAGAAACCATCTACTTAGTACACAAAAAGGTTTCAATCCTAAATATATGCCAAAGTATCATCTCTAATGACCTTGGAGGACAGAGGTAGAATCCAATGAGTACTATACATCTCTGTATTTTCAATTAGCATGTATGATGAGTTACATTACAATATGCAATTATTCACTCCATTTTCCTTTCAAAAGGATAATCATCTCTACCTGTTCCTATGTAACTTATGGTACTCTTCAAGGAGTAAACATTTCTGTAGCACTGACTTTGGTTTTGGCCATGGCATATAAACAAACATCCAAGCAGAATTTTTAGGAGCCACTGTATATTTCTGCCAAATCGCTTTCCGTTTTCCTTCTGTCATAAGACTACTGTGGCCCAAATAGGAATTTTTCTCCTGTCTGAATGTCAAAATTAGAAGATACTTAGGGTAAATACCACTGTCAACCTTCAACTAAACATGAAGTAATAGCCAAAAATAAACCTTTGTTATAGTAAGTCAATAAAATATCAGTATCATTTTATTATGTAGCATAACAACAAAAGTTAATACAGCATGTATTACTTTCATAAGAAAAAAAGATTTCACCACTTCAATATCTAAGAATAGCAATTACTGTAAGACCTCAATATAAAATGGGGAAAGAATAATGAATTACAATCATATATTTAGGATAGCAAAGACCATATGAGATAACAAGAAGTAAATAAGCTGAAATTCCAGAAAGAGAGGAGATCGTCCCAGGTGAATTGATATCATCTGCTATTTCTTTCCTAGGAGCACTTAAAGATTATGGACATAGATTGAGAACTGAGATTCCATGCAGAAGGAATGGTAAAAGCAGCACAGATTTCAGTGTGGTGGACTAAAAAGTAGAAAGCTCCAAATGCAAGGCTGAAAGGGACATTAGCTGAGTTCTACTGTGACACAGGAATGCTGAGGGGTTGAAACAAAATGGCAGAATGCTATCTCCCTCAGTCTGATGATACTTAGGAAAAACCTTGCTAGGATAGTTCTAAGTAATACATAACAGCTCTCTAATATTTGCCTGGATTTGAAACACTCTGAAGCAAGATAGCAAAGGGCCAATCTCAATCTCTCCAAAGAATCGAGTGGGATGTACTATAGTCTATTAGGAATATAGAGAAGAAAGTATGACATGTAGAAGGATGTAAATTCTTCTACAAATATGACATGTAATCAAGACCAAAAGTAGAAAATAGGAGCAGAGCCAGAGATAATGCAGACAATGGAATTGACATATAAGGATTTTAAAATAGCAATTATTATTATATTCATAAAAGAGGGAAATTAAACAAAATTAATGAACAGATGGAAATATACCAAAATGAGAATCCATTTAAAAAGAATCAAACAGACTTCTTAGAACCAAAAAACAAGATAACTGAAATTAAATTCTGCTTGAATTTAACATTAGTATGGCTATAGAAGAAAGTGAAGCTAAAAAAAAAAAAAAAAGACCAATAGAAAATACCCAACAATAGACCAATATAACAAAAAGAAAAGACCCACAGAGAGAATAGAGAGAACAAAAACAAAAGACATGTGGGATAGAGCCAAGACATCTGACATTTTTGAAGAGAGAAGAGAGTGACTGGAAGCAATATTACAGATATAAAAGACTAAACTTTTCCAAAATTGGTGAAAAACATCAGTCCAGCAAAATCCAAACAGGATTGAGGCAAGCAAAACCATGCACAGATACCAATAGTTAAAGCTAAATATAAAATCTTAAAAGCAGTCATAAAGTAAATATTACCATTAAATGAGCAATAAGATTGATGAACAATTTTTTAGAAAATTATGGCAGTCAGAAAAGAAATGATTCACATATTGAATGAATTAAAGATGCCAACCTAGAATGTTGTATTAGGATAAGTTTCTTTCAAAAACAAAAGTAAAGACATTTATAGATAAACAAAAGCAGAGGAAATCTGTCTCTAGCAGATTAGCACTATAAAAATATTAAAAGAATTTCCTCAGGCTAATGGAAAATTATCCCAGATGGTAGCACAGAAATGCAAAAATTAATGAAGAGCACAAGAAAGGATTTATATATAAAGAACACTGTTTAAAAAAACAATAATTTCTATGAATGTATTGAAATAGGTGAAAAATAGCAGAAAGTGTAGGAGGGAGTAAATGGAATCAAAATGTCTTTGGTTTCGCATTGTTCAAGAAGTGGTAAAAATATTATTTTAAGATATGCTAGAAAATCAAAGGTGCTTATTAAGATCTCCAGGATTACTGAAAAACAGAGTTATAGAAGAGAATATGTCTGGAAAAAACTAATAACTAAAAACAAAATTTAGAAAACTTGACGAATCAAAATTAGGCAGAAAAGAATAAAAAAAGAACAAATGGAATAGAAAGAAAAGGATTCGTGAGATGACAAATATACCCAACCACATTAGTAATTATATTAAATGTAAATAGGATAAACATTTCAATTAAAACACAAAGACTGTCAAGCTGGATAAAATAAACATGACCCAATAATATGCTATTTCCAAAAGATATACTTTAAATATAATGATACAGATAAGTTAAAATATAGGAAGGGGAAAATGTACCATGGAAATACTGATGGAAAGAGTGTTTATACAAGTTCAGAGTAGACTTCAAGGCAAGAAACACTACTAGAAATAAAAAAGGATGTTTCATACTAACATGATGTTCAGTCATAAAATTGTAAATGTTTGTAAATCTTATAAGAACTCCAGAATACAAAAAGGAAACACCGAAAGAACTAACAGGAAAAAGAGACAAATCTGTAATAGATGATTTTAAGATTCCCTGTCACAACTAATAAAAACAAACAGAAGAAATCATTAAGTGATTTGAACACACAATTAACCAATTTGACCTTATTGACACATAATACTAACAGAAGAATAAACATTCTTTTCCAGTACAAATGAAACACAAATCCTTCAGAAAATAAAAATGAGAAACAGAGAAGACTCCCCAATTCTTTTTGAGACCAGTAAACGTGATACCAAAACCTAAAAAAATTTTTACAACATAGGAAAGCTACACACTACTATTTTCATATATAGATGTAAAAATCCTAAACAAAATAATAACTAATTGAATCTAGTAACACATCATGACAAAATGGATTTATCCTAGGAATGCTAGGTTAGTTTAACATTGTAATCAATCAGTATAATTTACCATATTTCAGATTTAATGACAGATACCATATACTTTATCGCAATTACAACAAAAAAAGTCATTTGATAAAACAACACTCATTAATGATTTAGAAAACTCTCAGAAATCTAGGAAATGAGAACTTTAATCTGGTCAAGGCTACCTACGAAAGTCTACAGCTAATATAATAGTTAATCGTGAAATAGTGAACACTTTTTCCTTAAATTCAGGAATAAAACTATTACTAGTTCTATTAAACATTGTTTAGCAAGGTTACTAGGAACAAGTTGGCCTGACTTTTAACCACAACTCTATCAGTTAGATGTGTAACCTTAAAAACACCATAACTAGTGTGAGTTAGTACAGATAATCTTTACAGTTTCTTCTGTATCCAAAAATCTGTATCTTTGAGATAAGCAATTTTATTTTAAAAAATCAGATTCTCAAAATTTAAACCATATTGTCACTTAAAGCCTGAATATAGAAAAGCCAAGTTAATTCTTACAGTTCTGATTAAAGAAGGTTAAAATCAGATAAATGCATGCTGCTGTTTGAGAAAAACAAACAGAATACATCATTAAATGAATTGAAACTATTTTATCCTGAATCTCCTCTATCTATATTTAAATTCATCTACTTTGGCCTAGACATTCTGGTACCACCCCTTCAGCAGCCAAGAAACCTGACAGCCAGATTACCTTTCTTTCTAAGGATGGGTTTATTCATTGTTCCAGTACCTGTTCAAACACTATCTTCCTTAAAAGGTCATCCCTCCTACAACTATTCAGTCAAAATTAATTGTTCCTTCCTCTATGCACCCACAGCACATTGCTTCTATTATAGTTCTTATTTCATTCTACATTATAGTTAGTTGCTTTCATGTATGCAAGTGGGCCCTTTCCAGAGTAAGGACCCATTCAGGCCGTCAGATCAGTCAAATCAACCCTAGAAACCAATGAGTAACAACACAGTAAGACCACCTTCATATCTGATTCTATGTTAATGGTAGCAAAGTAAAATACATTTTCCCCTGCTATCTGAAAGTAAAATGTTCCTATTTAGTTTGTTATTTTTGAGTCTGGAAACACTACCATTAGTTTCATGGAAATATTTTTGAGCATTTCCAGATCCAAAATATAATGTATTAAATGAGAATGTTCCTCTTTCTGATAGCTTGGGAAACCTGCAATAGACACTATAAGTTCCAACTCAAAGCAAAAGGAGATTACAATGAATAGCCAAGATACTGAATTAATTCAATTCTTACTCTCTTGTAGAATAATGAGATAGCCAAAGGCAGAGAGCTGAAAAAATAAATTAGGTCTGTAATAGAAATACAAATTATTTTATGTCAATAAATACATGGTTAGGGAGGATCAAGTGAACTACCTGGAGATTATATATTCAGCATCTCTGTTCTGTGAATTCACCCTGTCCACATGATTGTTTCAACATAACATCTATCCCCTGGTCACAGATGATTGTTCCAGAACAAAGTTCTTCAAAAATTCCAGAAACACATTGCAAAAATAAAGTCAGTCCTTCCCTGAATGGCTAAAATAAGAAGATATAAACAATACAGGAGTTGCTTATGACTTATCCAATGTGGAAAAGACAGATTTGAGGTAGAGAAAAAAAGCTTACTGACTGAGTACATCAAAGGTGAGAAACACTCTTAAGGATCAAATTCTAGATCCAATGTTTCTAGGGTCTCATCTTATATTTAGGATGAGATAGACACTCCATTTATTCTTATAATAAATTGCCCTGTTACTTAGGCCAGTTCGATTTAAATTGTTAGGTACAATAAAAACAATCCCATGATAAACTAGTACTTTGATGACCCTCAACAAGCCCTGCTTCCCAGTATTCTGGTCTCTTCTCACAATGACTCTGGGTTAGATGTGTGACTATTTTGACCAATAAAATAATTGTGAAATGAGGCTGTGTTGGCTTCAAGCCTACCACTTAATTGGCCAGGCAGCTTCCGCTTCCTCTTCAAAATGTTTACTTTTGTAATACTTCTCAATACCCAGTCATCATAGGATGAGGATAATAAATCAACCATGTGGAAAAAACACATATAGTAGAACTGAGGCCCTAGACAACACTCCTACTTGTAGCTATACCAGAATCCCAACCAACACTATCTAAAGCAGAACCAACAGGTTAATTAATAAAAGTATGTGAAAATAAATTGTAGTTTTAAGTTAGTAAGTTTTATGGTGGTTTGTAATGAAAATTTAATATAAAAAAGCTGAATTCATATGCAGGTAACTTGGAATTATATTTTCCTAATATAGACTATGTCTTGGAGCACAGACTGGTAAACTCTGGTCCACCATCTATTTTTGTAAATAAAGTTTTATTGGAACACAGTCATATGAATTCATTTACATATTATCTATGGCTACAGAACTAAGTAGCTGTAACAGAAATCTTATAGCCCACAAAGCCTAAAATATTTACTATTGACCCTTTAGAAAAATGTTTGTAAATCCAGTCACATAGTACTTGGCCAGTGTTTCAGTATATAAATGACTTAAAATATAAATCTACTGTACAACCAACTCCCCATAATTAAAGGACAACATTATAAATATTTAATAATTTTAGCCTAATACAATTCAAAGCACATCACATGATACATACTTGCCACAGACTGAATATCTGTGTACCTCCAGAATTCATATCTTTAAACCTATTCCCTGAGTGTGATGGTGAGTAGAGTTGGGACTTTAGAGGTGATTAGATCATGAGAATAGAGCTTGCATCAATGGGTTAAGTATCCTTATAAAAGAAAACCAGAGCGTTTCCACCTTACTTCCATCATGTAAAGAGACAGAGCTATCTATAATTCAGAGTGGGCCCTCAATGGACACTGAAATAACTAGTACTTGATCTTTGACTTCCCAATCACCAGAAATAAATTTCTATAGTTTATAAATTACCCAGTCTATGGTTCTTTGTTACAGTGACTCAAAAAAACTAAGACAATATTTAGCTACGTTGTACTATTTGTTGAAAAAATTAAGCTATGGACAGACTAACATATTAATCATGAATAGGGGAAAAAACAACAAAGTAATAAAATCAGATCCACAACTGCTTCAAAGTTTCTACTATGGAAGCAGGGATGGGGGAGAGAGAGGGATCCATTTCAATTTTCTCATGTATTATATATGATTCACTTCTAAATTGTATTAATAATCCAAAATAGTGAAAGAAAAGCAAAATAATGGAAAAACAGCATGGGGATGACCAAGATTGGGTCAGAGATCTAGAAGTAGCATTTCTGTTACCATGTTTATAGAGGCAATGATATTCAAATTTATTATAATAAACAAGAAATATTTAATGAGTACTTACTATATGGGAACACATTTAATTTTTTCACATATTATTCACTGTCACAATCATCAAAGGTATGCATTAGTATTATTTACCAATTATGAATGAAAAAAACTCAAGGTTAAAGAATTTAATAACTCTAAAAACCTTACTTAGGTATAAATCCAAGTGGTCTAATCCTGAGTTCACCTAATATCCTGGTTGTCTGTGTAAACCTAAAATACAATATTATTCATTGGAGGTTGTATGACTTATTTTTACAATAGCTTTATTTTAATATATGGTAGCAAAATAAGCAGAACTATTTTGGGGGGATGTACTAATTTTTGCTTTCTAGATCTCTTATATATCACTATAATTTTAATTTAAAAGGAAAAATGTAATACTTCAAATACCTCTAAGTCACTATTATTTCTTCTATGTTGGAGTATGTGAATCAGTTATTAGAGTCACAGTTATGTAATTTTTATCCTAAATTTAAGCATTTTGTAACTTGAAGTCTGTAACTTGTGGTATTGAATGAAATAGAATCACATATACAATGCAGAACAAGTACAGACATTTATTTCCATTTACACTTAGTATGAATGTCAGTGTTTTTTTCTAGCAATTTTTCCTGTTTGAAGGAAGGCATTTCAAATCATAATTTTGCTGTCAGTAATAGATTGTAGATAGTATGACTACAAGTAATGATAGAATGGTAAACATGAGCTATGTTCTTGAGACTGGTATTAATAAGATATTATAATTGAAGAAGATTTTAGAAAGCATCTGTTCAACTTTATATTTTGCAAAGAATGATACTAAACTCCCACTAGAAAAATCCAAAATAGAGCTTCATCCAATGTTCTTTCCTCATGTAGTAATAACAGTAAAGATTGGTCTTTCTTGTCTCTACTATCATAGATTTTTCTGAGTAATATAACCTATTCGAATAAATCATTATTTTGATATAAAGAAGAAAAATGAAAGGTGGTAAGTGACTGGGGAAAATGTATTTTAAAGACAAATCCAGATTAAAAGAATTAATTTTAACAGTATAGGTCACTGTAGGAAACCACCACTTCCACAGCAACAAGCTAAAAGAAGAAATACAAAGAGGTCTTATATAAACTTTCAAAACATCATTTGGAGGGGAAACACCACCATTTTCCATAACAGTGTTGAACTCTATGTGTCTGGAACAAAAGGTGCTCTATTCTCAAAAAGTTCTGAAAACACAAAAGTTCAACAGAAGCTACCACTGTAATATTCCTTATACCTTAACATGTTAATATGCTTGTGAAACCACTGCAAAAGAGGATCAAGGACACTAGACTAGAAAAACAGCTTTGTTTTTGTTTGTGCTGTGCCAAAGACATTTGACTAGGTCAAATAGTAACTGTTTCATAATCTGGCAACTATTTCATGAACCAGTGTTCCAGAAACTAGTAGAATGGACATCCTGATCACAAGGACTGATAGTATAGAATCAGTCGCCAATTAGGTCTAACCAAGAATAGTTTAAGCTTGTTAACACTAATTAACTTTTACTCAACCACCTACTTCATCTTTCTTTTTATTCCCCATAAAAACTCCTAACTATACAATACCCTTTCTGAGTACACATTTTGAGTTTCTACCTGAAACCAGATATCTCAAATTGCAATTCTTTGATGGCAAATAAACACATGATTATCTCTTATTTTGACTGTTTTAGTTCAACAATACTGTAGCTCTCCAAAAGGGGGTATAGTACTATTTAGCATTTTCTAAATTTATTTTACCACATGAAAACCTCTTTATAATATATATAGTATAACAGACAAGTGGTGGCAGGACAAATTTTGAAAACACTGGGAAGGGGTCATTTGTAGAAAAAAAGATTAAAGACACAGTTGATCATAAATTTAAATCAAGGAACTTATAATAAAAGGACTGTTGTAAAAACTAGTAAAATGTTCTAAAATGCCCTTAGATAACCATTCTTATAGAAGGCATTAAAAGTGAAAGTCATATATAAGTGAACCAATCAATATTTGGAGGCTCTGACTTTAATCCACTAATTTTCACACTTTAACTTGTTCCAATTAAAAACTATCTTCAAGAGGATTGTTTCCAGAAAGAAGCAAGAGAAAGAGTAGCTGGGGCAGATATAATAAACTATATTCCTAAGGAAAAAAATTAAAAATCAAAAAAAGGCATCAACACTTTAGGGAACTTCTAGAGGAGTTGCCTGCCAACAGACTTTTCTTGACCTTTTAGTGGAAGAAATTCCTCTTCTCTGAAGACTCTCTTTCCTTTGCTATGTAGTTCTGATGAGGCTGCCTATTTAGGGTCTTAATCCCAAGATAGACAGACATATGATAGAGTCCTGCCAAAGTCATCACTCTCCTAGTCTCAGTGATTGACCCAAAGACAAACAAGTGATGAAGTATCTTGGAATTTTATAAACAGATGCTAGAAGAAAATCTTTCCTCTGGACTCACTAGGGAGGAAGAGGAAAGTCTGAAAATCTGTACCTACTATAATTTCTAATGTATGCCTCCCCCATAATTCTGGTTACATGAAGGAAGTGAGCCTGCAACATACTTAGAAACAAAATGAAATGGAGAACAAGAGTCCATGATGACATTAATCCCCTGATCACATTATTTTAATTCTTAACTCACTTTCTCCTCTATACTCTGCTACTATGTAAATTAGTAAATTACCAATTTTACTTATATTTGAGCTGGGTATCTGTCATTTGCAATAAAAGATCCTACCACAACTATGTAACTCAAAAGAACTCTATCTCAAAAGAACTTATAAAGATTAAAAAGATAAAACCAAATGAAGGTAAGAATATTAATTATAATTAATAGATCTTACATAGAAAACAAGTTTATAATTTCTGTTAAAATTTTAAAATTCATATACCCTTGATCCAAAAATCCTTAATAATGACTAACAATTTTCAAAAAGCTCACAAGTGATGAAATGATACATACAATTATAAATTAATAATTTATCATTTGTCCCAGTGAAAAATTAAAAACTTCAATATCTATCAATTGAAGACTGATTAAATACAGCATGACCAATGATACAATATAATAGAGTCATTAAAAGGCCGAGCAGAGGGTTGAGCGCCGCACTGTGAAGCGTTCACAGCACAGCAACATGTGAGTTTGATCCCTGGCCAGGGAGGGGACCACATGGCACAGCAGACCTCTCCTGCCTCTGCCTTGCCAGCTGCTCCCCTCACTAATGTATTTCAGTACATCCGTCTGTTCTGCTCCCCACTCTCTCTGGTGAATCCTCTCACCTCCAGTGACTCTGGCCTGTACCCCAGCTCTTGTATGCATAAATAAATAAATGTTTTTTAAAAATAGACCCATTAAAAAGAAATATTTGTAGCTACAAGAACTGTTACCAAGTAGTTAAGAACTTAAACTCTAAAACAGACTACATGGGTTCAACTTGCAGCTTGGCTTCTTATCAGTTTGTCCTCTCATTGAGTAACTTAAATTCTTTTTGCTACAATTTCCTTAACTATAAAATATCGATACTGTTATGAGGATTAAATTAATTAGAGGGTTTTAGAATGGGCTCCAGAAAATTATATTACACTTGGTAAGCTCTCAATAAAGTTAACTCTTATTTTCACTTACATGAAATGCCTAAGATATGCTGGAAAGAGGGAAGTACAGAATACCATGTATGGGTAAAGATCACAACTAAACAGACATAAAAATTGATTAAGTGAACAATGCAGGAAATTTGAGAATATATGCCTTTGTTATAGAAGAGATGAAAATGTTACTGAAACTCAAAATGGCAAAAATACATGTTGATATGAAATGTATATTCTTTTCAAATGTTAGAAACATTTTTTAGTAAAAACATTACAGACCTGCTGAGACGTGTACTGGTTACTATGGCCCATGGTCTGCCAATTTGCAAAATCTAATGAAATCTATTCTGAAATTGCTGTTATTTTTGAAAATTAATTTTACTGGTCAAAATAGCAAAGTAACCAAAAATGAGGAGTCAAGGACAGACTGGGGACACCTGGTGGGGAGGGGAGGGGGAGGGTTGAGGGAAGATGGGAGCACGAGGGACTGAGGTGATGGTGCACTGGTGAGATGGTGATGGGGATTACAATTAATGGCAAGTATATGTAAATTTTAAAATGAAAAAAAAATAGCAAAGTAACGTTAGACAGCAATCAAGAATTCTGCCTCTACCACTTTCAAGATACTGAACCACAGTTTATATCAGTTTCCTTAGCTTTGACTGGAGGTAGTTATGCTTATCTTGTAAGTGAAATGTGATGAAAAAAGGACATAATGTATTCAGTATTCAACACCTACTTTGTTCCAGACTTTGCTAAAGTGAGGGTGAGTCTTGAATAAAAGTAGTGAATAGTAGTGAGTAGTAAATAAGACAGACACAAATATCCTCTTGAGTGTGTATGTTAGCACTTAGATGAATGTATCAGTCAGCCACGTTAGATACTGACAAATTCATGCTTCATTTATGTTGCATTTCAAGGAATAAGTGCTTCTGTATTTTATTTTTGAGGTAGATAACCTATGTATAAGCACCAGAACATCACAGCAAACACCACAGCAAACCATTTTTGATGTAAAATTTTCAACCATCACATACATTTCCTGCTTTCTATGATAGAATGTATTGAACATAATTTAATTATTTTTGTTCAAACAGGTTTGTGCACACTCATATACATACTTGTATATATATAATAATAAAATAATCCAAAATCATAAAATGAGCTAACAATATGGAGACAGAAGTAAATGATGGAGTTTAATTTCATATTTTATCTTTCTTTATTGTTACATCTTTTACAGTGTACAAATATATTGTTGAGTTTTAATTAAAAACATGACAAGATTTAGGAGTTAACCCATTTGCAACTTATCCAATGTAACCTCTATCATGTGGGTATTAATTTTCCCAAAATAAATTTTAGAATTTGCATTGGAATCAAAATATTCATTAATGACTCAAATGAAAGGTGGTCATATTTTTAAATGTTTCAATTTTTTAATGTATGAAGAGTAATCTATTCAATTTCTTTTTTCCAAGATATCAAAAGTTCTCAATCTAAATTAGTCCCAAAAGATTATTAACTTCAAGAGCACTTTTTTCTTAATGTTGTAGAAGGGGGGAAAAGAACAGTACATAATTAAAAGAAAAATGCCATTTCTACTTAACACTCAAATTGTATTTGTTCTTTTCACAAGTCATGCATTTTTAGTTTTAGGCAGGTACAATTAGCCATGATCCTGAAATCCAAAATACGAAGAAATAAGTAAATTTCTTTGAATCTTTCAATAAAACCCATCTATCCACTAATGCACTGAAACCAAAAATGCTTTCACTTTAAATCTGAGATAAATATTCAAGCAAGGTTGTTTATTTGCTTCCCAGATATAGTAGATTAAAAACTAAAAGGGAAAGGACAAGTATGTAAAGTCACAACTGAAAAGAAAATATGCCACACAACTATACTGCTGTATTCCATAATAATAGATCTTCAGAACAGAATATAGAAATATAATTTCTAGGAGTATAGTCAGGCCTGTATTTTATTTCTGGAACTGCTACTAGTATAATCTTGAGCAAATTATTGTTCTATTACTCAGTATAAGAGGAATAACATAGTGACTTATAAATGTTGGTATTATAACATTTATGTACAGTAAATAGCACAAATAGAACATATTTTTATATGTAGGTATATATAGATACAGGCCCAATAAATGTTACCTATAATTACTTAAACCTGTTTGAACAAAAATAATTAAATTATGTTCAATACATTCTATCATAGAAAGCAGGAAATGTATGTGATGGTTGAAAATTTTACATCAAAAATGGTTTGCTGTGGTGTTTGCTGTGATGTTCTGGTGCTTATACATAGGTTATCTACCTCAAAAATAAAATACAGAAGCACTTATTCCTTGAAATGCAACATAAATGAAGCATGAATTTGTCAGTATCTAACGTGGCTGACTGATACATTCATCTAAGTGCTAACATACACACTCAAGAGGATATTTGTGTCTGTCTTATTTACTACTCACTACTATTCACTACTTTTATTCAAGACTCACCCTCACTTTAGCAAAGTCTGGAACAAAGTAGGTGTTGAATACTGAATACATTATGTCCTTTTTTCATCACATTTCACTTACAAGATAAGCATAACTACCTCCAGTCAAAGCTAAGGAAACTGATATAAACTGTGGTTCAGTATCTTGAAAGTGGTAGAGGCAGAATTCTTGATTGCTGTCTAACGTTACTTTGCTATTTTGACCAGTAAAATTAATTTTCAAAATAATAGCAAATTCAGAATTTCTTTTCCCTATCATTTCAAATTTTCATGTTTAAGGTGACACTGAATTTCATCACTCTAAAGTAATCTTCAAACAAACTATACCCATCAATTACAAAAAAATATATTAAATTTGATAGAATAAAGCACATCAAATATATTATATCATTTTGTTACCAGGAATAAATATATAGAAAAGTACTAAGCCTCACCCCATCTACCCTAAGCTGTCTTTGTAGTAATAATAGTTAAGTTCTAAGTTAAGGAATAAATAAGCCACTCTCCATCTACCCTAAGCTATCTTTATAGTAGTAAATAGTTAAGTTCTGGTTTCTGGGTAGTAGCTTCTTAAATCACTGTATAAATTTTGTCATCACTCAACTTTTTTTTTATGCCTTCTATATGATCACTTCATTAATAAGTATTAAAAGGGTACAAAATAAACATAATCTGTTTCAAAATCTACTTTGAATATTAGTAAGCAAAAATTAGTTAGCAAAATTAGTTAACAAAATAGTTAGCAAATTGCAACACAGCAACACATGAAAAGGAAGATTAATGAGCATGCTCTAAGTTAAACATATTGATATATGGTAGACATCTTCATGTACATTTTTTCAATTAGTTCCTTCAATTAGTTCCTACACCTCTGTGAGTTACTGCCATCTTCATTTTGGTGAAGAATACTAAAATTCAGAAGGGCTAAATGATTAACCAAAATAAAGGGCAAGTCAGGGTCTGTTTGACTCCAAAGTTCCTTTCTTTTTAACTACACCTTTTCACCTCCCACATGCACATGATGTAGTATGTAGACAACGTTTATTAACACTGTAGGAAAACAAAGAAATATAGCACTATAGTTAATAATTCCTAGGAGAGATTTTGCTGAGGAAGTGAGGACTGAGATGAGTCTGAAATTAAGTATAAGACCAAAAACTACTGATAAAAAGATTAATGCCACAAAAATTCTAAATAATGAAACTTTAGCATTTTTCCTTCTGTTTAAATGAACAGGATCTAATCTCTGAAATTTTAATGTTTTCTTCCAGTTCTTATCTTTTTGCATTTTTATGTATAACCTACTCCTCTCCAATAATAATTCCCACCATAACAAAAAAAAATATTAACTAAATTAAATCTTACATCCTGTATATGTCATTCCCGTTCTTCAAGATGCTATAAGGATAACATATATATTACAATTGAGAATGATCATCTTATATTAGTGGTGAGAACTGCTGAAAGTTCAATGATATTGTTCAAAGGCTATAAAGCTTTACTGACAAACTATCAGAAGATGGGATGGATCACCTAGTGACATAGTGCTCCTTATTTTTGTTTTTTGTTTTTTTACCTCAAAATCAATGACAGAGAATGACAAGATCTAAAGTTTTACAACAGGTTCATTTGAAGTTTTTCACTTTATCCTAAAATCCCATGTGAATTCTACATAATGTACCTAGTTTAAGTGTGCAATTGACATAAATCATTAATATAATAATAAAAATTACTGTTTGTGTCCCAGGTAAATTCTAAGGCTTAATTTCCTTAGAATAACCCTTGACACAATGTTAAATATCCCAGTTTCAGAGGCAGAGCATATTGTGTAATACTCCTTGCTCACATTTCTTTTCTCCTTTATTTTTCATACTAGGAAATTGTTTTAAGCATAATACATTGAAATTCATTTTGTCAAAATGTATACATAGTAGCAAAACTACTATAAAAGTTAATGGAGAAATTTATTTTAATTACATAATTCTTGAGAAGTTGTACTTAGTTAAAATTAATACAAATTCACATATGTATGGACAGAACTTCTCCACGACAAAACTTCATGAGACACTTACATTTACAAAAATATCCTTTGTGGCTTCGTTACTTGCTTTTTGAGTATCTTTTATTTTAGCATCTCCAATTCCAAAAATACTTCGTTGTTCTTCATTCCTACTTAGGGGAGCAAAGTATAGATCTTATCGATTTTACTTACTACTTCAAAAAGCACCCTATTCAATATAAGAAGGAAGTTATCACCAGTAAGAGTAAAAATAGGCTCATTCATCATTTCCTCCCCTATTTACTGCTGATTTGCCACCATATACCTCAGTTGAAGTTAGTCATATGTGTTTTTAAAACAGTTAAAACTTTTAATATGTAAAAAAACTTATGTACTTACAGTTTATAAAGTCACTATCTAGCAATGACAGTACTAAGTGTATTCCTTAGAAACTAACTTAATTTCCTACCTTAAACATTTAATTCTCTAATATCTGCTTTCAGCCAAAACATCATGAAAGAATTACCTCGTTTAAAAAACAGACTTCTTTAACAATAGTCATATATATGACTAATGGTATGTTTGCCCAAACACACATTTTCATTTAATAGGATTTAAGTTTTATTTATAATAATGATTCACCTACTTAGTGACAACATTTATTCTCAAAACAAAGATAGATTTACATAGACCAATAAATGGGCTTTTCAAAATATAATACGTTATTAATAAATGACTGAAATACTCCCTACATGTAATTAATATTTTTATTGATCTAATTTACAGCTAACCTTTAACCTACTACCTAGTTTTATATTTGTTCTAATATCTCTTACAGACTTAAATCTATAGCTTAGTGCAATAAGGCATATATTACTGAAGTAAAAACACAATTTTAAAATGCCTTTTCCTAGAAATCCTCTCATATATGCCACTGTTTGTGGAAATCTAGGTAATGGATTGTTATCATTAACTAAGTTCTATGGCACTGAACATTAGCAATCACTAGCAAATATGGAACATAATCTCTCCTGTTCCATTGGCTTTTTAGTATATTGATATACATGTATGCAGTCATTATTTTCCAAATGTTTCCACTGAGCTTTTATAGTGGCAGAACAAGTATGCTCCCTCAATAAACAGTTTCTTTCTAACTAAAAAAAAGTAGGTGAAACATGGCACATTTGAAAACACAGTGAGTTTGCTATGTAATTGTTAATACTAACTATAAATATAATTACTTCTGAAGTTGTCAAAAAATAATCCTACATCTGTACCACATCTTGTTCTAGTTTCAAAGACACAGAAAGTTTTTAATTTTCCTCATGCTATTTATCATAATGTTCAAAACATCAGAAACAGATGAAAAACTGTATCTTAGGTCACCAAGACCAAATTATCTTCATTTTAAGCAAATCAACATAAGTTAGTTTACTAACAGACCTCATTCTTAGAGATGGACAATAATCTTTCTTTAATGTAAAAGATTTTCATGACTTATTTTATACATATATGTTCTCATTTTCCTGATTAAAAAATAGTATAAAGAACCCATGTCACATTAACTACATTCTTTTTTTTAAAAAAGATTTATTTATTTATGCATACAAGAGCTGGGGTATAAGCCAGAGTCCAGGGAGGTGAGAGGATTCACCAGAGACAGAGTGGGGAGCAGAACAGGCAAATTGACTGAAACACACTGCTGAGGGGAGCAGAGTCCAGGGAGGTGAGAGGATTCACCAGAGACAGAGTGGGGAGCAGAACAGGCAAATTGACTGAAACGCACTGCTGAGGGGAGCAGCGGGAGAGGCAGGAGAGGTCTGCTGCACCATGTGGGTCCCCTCCCTGGCCGGTAGCAGGGATCGAACTCTTGCTGCAGTGGTTGCAGTTTGCTTCATAGTGCGTTGCTTAACCCACTGCGCCATCAGGGAGGCCCACATTAACTACATTCTACTACTTCCAAGATAGTAAAGCAAACCAAGAAATAAATGCCTCTGTGGAATATTTCCTTTCTACCACTATTCTTTCAAAATTCTAATACATAATTCATTTGATTAGAAGTACTAACAGTATGCATACTATATTTGCCAAATTCATAGCTGAGATGAAGATTACAAAAATATCTAGAATACAAAAATTTTCAAAATATAATATTTTCAACAGATAATCAAAAATACCAAAAATAATTCAATTAAAGACTTTAGAAATAAAACAATTTCACCAAAATACTAACACACTGTAAACTACATGCAAGTGTAGATGATACTTTCCATCACATTTATAAAATAGATTTTGATAAAATATTTAGAATCACTATGAAATACACGTGAGGATCCAAGTCATCCACCTTTAAGAAAGTCACAAATTATAACTCATAAAGTGAGCTTTAAATGTAGGCTCAATTCAGTTCCCTTAAGTATGAAATCATAGTATTTTACATAAATATTAAGCATTTGTAATAAAGCACACTGTTCACAGAACGATAGATAATCTCCTGTCTCTGATTCTTTTCCATGTTTCAGAGCTCTATCATAGTACACAATATTTATATCAACAATTTCAAGTAAAAACCTCTGTTATTTGTGATTTCAAATATCCCTTTATAATTAAGTACTATTGTCCCCTGCTACCACATCACCCAAATCTGCAATTTCCTTTTCATTCCTTCAGTTACTTCTTCATTCCTTGCCCTAAACTTTCTCCTCTAAACTACTGTACTTCTTTCTCACGAGACAGCCTCTCCAGATTATCTTTAATTCCACTGCCAAAGTAACCTTATATACTTGATATTTTACCTGTGCTACCCATCTGTCCCCCTAAACTTTTCAAAGTCTTTCCTTACATTTTTATTTTGTTGAAGAACCTCATCCTCAGCATTACATTCACTTACAAGGTTGTCACTGACTCCCATATCCCTTTAAAATGCCTGTTTCTTACCTCTTGTAAATGCACTAAATTATTCCTTCAAATATCACATTTGCTTCTAATCCATTGAAATGTGGAATTCCTTTTACATTTAACCCTTAGACAAATTAAATTAATGTGTTAAAGCACAATAATTACATACACTGTTTCTTTAGTTGTCTGAAATATTGACGTTATCCCTATTGGACTGTAGATACAGATAAGGGCTGTATCTTCCAAAGCACACAACACCTGTCTACTTCATCAGTTGGTTCAGGTAAGATGATTCACTAAATAAACTACTAGGGAAAGCTTAAATAAACAAAAGGATGTTTTAAGAAATCTCTGTAGCTTAATTTTAAAACATCTGTGGCCTTTCATCTTCATGAACAGCTGATATACTGTGGCTTCTTATTAAGTCTTGCTTTCATTACTTTATTAATTTACAAAGCATGACTGGAATTTAGAGTGCGAGTTGAAAGCTGATATAGGGTATACATTTTTACATCCCATTATTAGATTCTTTGAAAATCAGCAGTCAACTCTAGAATTCTGACATACAACTAAATCTTCACACAAGGCAGTCGTTTCAGCACCAAAAGAAGGAACAGCGCATCCTCTGCTTTTGGGGGTTCCCTTTCCTGCAACTGGTTTAGTCTAGTTTCTGTATCCGAGGGGCAGTCGATCAAGAAAGTTCAATAAATCACAATTAACACCTGGAAAGAATATCAGGAAAGGCAACCTGTTCACTTAAACGAGAAGAAGGGGTGCCATAGATAGTTCCTTTCCATGAACCCAGCAGCCAAATTAAGCTATGCACTCAGAACCTACCGACAGAGATGTTTCTTTCTACCTAATAATAAAAGCAAGTCTCATTCAATTTAGTCCCTTCTCGAGCACCGTCTCAACCTGTCAGATTTTGACAAGGGGGAAAAAATTAAAAGGGGTGGGGGGAATACTGGGATTTCCCATCTACCTCGCTTCATCTTAAGTCTAGGATTTCCTTCACTCTGAACTAAGCCCTCAGGTTCCAAATATAGTTTTTTAACTCCCACCCCCGACCCCGCCACTCAATTACACATTAGCCTTACCAACTACAGAACCACAACAGAAACACTACAAATCGGCTTGCTATTCATCTCGAAGTCATGCCCTGCAGCAACTGCTTATCGCCGAACAGAGGGATTTTACCCAAATACAACGCAACGGAATCAGACATGCAGAGCACACACAGCTTCAGGAAAGAGGGAAAGGCGACCCGGGAAAAGTGCGCTCCTCGCAAGCCTCGGGACAATCCCGAGGAGGGGTTCCCAGAAGGGAGGAGGCAGAGGAGACTGAGCGGGGAAATCCTTCCCTCTCAAGTAAAAAGGGCTAGATCCCCGGCCGCTTGCCGGATCCCGTCCCTCTAAGGAAAAGGAGAAGCGGGCAGAGGGCCCTTTGCTCTGGAAGGCAGAATACAGACACTTTCCGAGGTCCGATGCAAGCTGATCCCTCACCTCCCCGGGGAGACAGGGGTCTCCCAAGGGTGGCTGAGGAGGTGCCCGGCTCGAGAGCAGCAGCCTGACGAGGAGCGGAGTTTCGCCTGATGAACATGGTGTCGTGTCCGGCCGAAGCCAGGGCAAGCACAGCCAGAGCAACGTGGGGCCGCCGGGTGGGTGGAGGGGCAGGGGGAGGGGGCGGCAATGGGATTCCCCCCTCTCAGAGACCGGCTTTAGCGGAGGGAGCGCCCCAGCCAGTAGAGAGCGGCGTGCCGGGGACTGCGGAGCCGGGATCCCGCCGCCTGTACCGGCAGCAAAGAGCCCCGCAGCGCCCGCTGCACCGGCTCCTCGATCCCCGGGGGCCAAGGACTTCGGTTGCGAAGGCACCGGGGCCTGACATCCCAAGGGGCCGGCGCCAGTTCCCGAGGGACCCCACGGAAACACCCCAACCTCCACCAGTTATCAGCGGTTGTAAAACGCCCCCCCACCCTTGTTAGCTCCCCCTCCTCAGCCTTCCCTCCTCCCGAGGCCGCAGAGAAGGGTCACCACAAGCGAGAAGCCAGGGGCAAGTCGCGACCCGCGGCCACGGTGGTCCCTGACTTCCTCCCCCGGTTACCTGTCAGGACTCCAACACGGATTTGATGATCGTGGTTAGTGAGAATCATTCCCTCGGTCGCCATGTTTCCCAGCGCAGTCACCGCACTGACAGGAGCCGGGAGAAACCGGAGCCCGGAGCGCGCGGGCCGGGAGCGCGCTCGCCTCGGAAAGCGCGAGAGCGAGAGCGCCGGGGGAGCGGGAGGCGAGCGTGGAAGGTGGGGGAGGCGGCCGAGCGCCGGGCGGCCTGCGCCGGGAAGAGGCCGCGCCGGGAGTGCGCGAGTCCGCGGGAGGGGGCGGAGTCAGGGCGCGCGACCCCGAGTCCGGTCGGAGGCGACGGGCGGCTGCTGGAGAACGCGGCGGCTGCACCTGGAGAGCGCGCGGAGGCGTCCGAGCGCGGCCGGGGGAGCGACGGCGCCTGAGACTCAGATGGCAGCAGACTGGGGGGAAGGAGTGCACACGCTCTGGAGGTTGCGGGGGTGGACTCAGGCACAGAGGCGGAGCTACACTGCGAGGCGTGTAACTCGTGGAGAGTGAGGGGAGGAGTGAGCTCCGCGGCCGTGTACTGGGAGCGGGAAGCAGCGGCCCAGCCGGAGAGGGGCCGAGGAACGCTCTTGGGCGCGCTTGTAGCGCCCGATTGGCTGGATGAACGCGGAGCGGGTGCGCGCGAGACCCGAACGCCTCTTTAGCCGAGCCCCAGACAGAAGCAATCCCCTACCGAGCCGGACCTGCATGTGGGCGCCCCGGCCCGGCAATCTGGGGCTGAGAACTGCTTTCTCGAGGGCACGGGGGAAGGGATCCGCACATGGGACCTCTCGCTCCCTCGGGAGCGACGGTCGGCCCCCCTGAAGGAGCCAAGAAACCTGGAGGTGGTTCAGAAAGCTGCGTGAGGGGACTAATATGACGGAGCCGTGGGCGGTGAAGAAAGTGACTCGTCCCGCCTCGTTTTGCGGTTTGCTTCCTTATTCTGCACGCCCTGCCGGGGTTTTCCGCTTCTCCTGTGCTTTAGGATCCCTTCTCCAAGTCCACACCAACGAGACGATCTTCACCAGCAAAGCTTAGGAATCTGCGGCACAGCATCTGAGTGGAGCTCGCTGACTTCTCGCCACTGCCCCATGCTTTTGTGGCCTTAAGCTTCCTCACCGTGGTCACTGCTTCTAGATGAAAAGCACCAGGCTTAGAGAGAAAAAACATTCTCCTCCCTCCTGAATCACAACCACGAAGCTGGAAGTAGAAACCAGGCCTGGCAGTTGAGTTTCATTTCAGTAGTTGTGGGATAAGAGATTACCGTGAAAATAGCTTTTGTTGCCACTTGTCTTTTGTGTGTTTCATAGAATGTGTTATTGATCACCTGTGGCTTTTTCACATTGGTTTCATAGTTCACTTCTAGTCCATTCAACTTCTGAATTTAAAAATTATATACACAGATGGAAGTATGGAGCATATATATTCCTTCTGTTCTCAGTCATAGTAAAATGAAAAGTGAAATTTTTAAAAATGTATAAGCTCAAGTTTGTGTTTAACTAAAATCTTCAGAGATAATTTAGTTTTTTAGTTGTTCCAATTAGAACATGAACTTATCCTGAAACTGAAGTCACATTGTTAGGTATTTCATTTTAAATAGAGGATGTGCAAAGGTTATGATGAATTGAGGTAGGGTAAAATGAGTAAAAAAAAATTATGACTGTATTGCTAGTATTTTTGACAGTGAGTTAAAAAGTTAAGCCAGATCATGCATGACCCCACTCCCTAAATTATCACCATAGAGCGTGGTGCCAACATATTCTCAACTAGTTTCAGTAAGAGAGAGTATGTGAAAGCATGACTAAGAGAATGGTTTCCCTTATGTCAGATTGAAGATAAAAAGCAAACAAACGGTTGGTTACATTCATTCTTACCTTGCTAGCCTATCTTTATTCCCTAGGGTACCCTAGAGAATGATTAAAATGATTAGAAGGACCTTGAATTTTTACAGAGATAATCTCTAAACCTGCCAACTAATGCATTCATGACCTTTAAAAAAAATGGCCCTTTTTCTTCATCCTTTAAATAAGGTGGTAGACTAATTAAACACCCTTTAAGTAAAGTGTAAACTAAATAAGCATCCTTTCAACTTAGACAATTATTCATGGAAACTTAGATAATTATTCATGGAAAGAAACTAGCACGTTTGTTTCACAAGTAAATAATGGAAGACAAGGGACTAACTTTCTGCATCTATAAAAATAGTAAATAAAATTCATTTAAATTTAATTGGGAATGGTGACTGAATCTTTTTAAAGTATATGGAGGTTTATTTGCTGAACTACTAAAATTACTAGGGCAAAAGTATTAATAGAACTGAACTGAACAATTATAATAGATAATAATATATACTTGGCCTCCAACAATTTTCCTCAAGTGTATTTATCTCTGCTGAATTTAGCAAACTAACAGAATTTACACAGGAAAACCCAGTGATCTTACTATTTAGTGTGACCTTTAACTGATAATTATTAAATGAATATTGTAGTATGCATATGTTCTTTTCTCCTGTTACAGTATAACATTTCTTCAAAATTCATCCTGGAAGCTAGAATGTAACAGAATTTCCTAAAAGGTAGGAAGACAGAATAGCATTTTCAAATATTGTCAAATATCTCAGGAGACATGTGGGAGAGGAAGAGAACCAGAAATGAAAAAGTTGACTTTCTATGTAAAGAATTAGAAATTTATTTTCTCTATCCATCCTTAAGGTTTTAACAATGGCAACAGGAGTTTACTTTAACTGGAATTTAACCAAAAGAGAGATTAACATCTGACTCTCATAATGACTCATTATGAAGATGAAACTTTATCAGTAGAAATAATCACTGAATGAATGAAGGTTGAGTTTTGCATACTGTAAGGGGTGAAAACATTTTGAATATATTTAATGTCTCTGAATTATATGCTTTAAAATGGTAAGTTTTGGTATGTAGATTTAGTACAGTTTTTTTAGTGGATACAAAATGAAGCTCAGGATGACTTTAACCTATTTTTCCCCCAGAAGAAGCTAGGTTACAGTCAAAATGAACTTTACATTGGCTAAATTAGGCTGTTTTAGGACTTCAGGCTGCCATAACTAAGTACTACCACAGACTGGCTGGTTTAAAACAAAAGAAATTTATCTTCAGGGTTCTGAAGACTGAAAGTATGAGATCAAGGTGTCAGTAAGCTGCCCTCCTGAAGATTCTATGGAAGAATTCTTCCGTGCCTCTTACTAGCTTCTAGTCATTGCTGGGAATCCTCAGCATTCTCTAGCTTTTAGCTGCACAGCTGTAATCTCCTCAATCTTCAGCTAGTCTTGCCTGTGTGTATTTTCACTTGCCTTTCTATAAGGATATCAGTCATTGAATTTAGGGCCCATTATAATTCATTGTTACCCATCTTAACTAATTACCCTACAAACATCAATTTCCAAAGAAGTCACATTCAGAGTTTCTAAGTGGATATAAAATTTAGAGGGACAATATTTAGCCCATTATAGCACTGATAGATTGAACTCATCCATGAAAACATATAAATTTGAAAATCAAAATGTGAGAAAAAATGTATGATTTCTTGAAAAACTAAGATTTAGAAATTAAAGAAAATATAAGTCCATAGAATGAAGAATGTTTGGGAAATTTTGAATAATGACCAGAGTATCCTAGTACTTTCCCTCAGAGGTAGTTTTCTAAATTGGAATTTACCAGTCTGGTCAAATAAATTTATTCATGCCACCTAATAAAACTGACATTTTGCTTTTAGTAAAGTGACGCTTAGTCTCCTCAATTGCCCTTGAAATTTGGTGGCACTAATTTGGGAACAATTAGAAAGTGTTTTCTAGGATCTGACATGTTTCTTAAAGTAAATTTGAAATTTTCTTTGGTTTCCTTTGATTTTCTATTTCTACTGCTCATATTACTGCTTGAATATTTATTCTGTGCCCTAGTCCTTTGTATTTCCTCACCCTTATTCTTCCTTTTGAAATCCTCAACTGGAAATACAGATGTGTGAAGATATTTTAGTTGTAGACTTCCGATCCTAATTTAAATCAAATTAGGCTCATGCTGATAGGAAGTTCAGACATGTATATAGTTTCAGAGTTGACTAGTTTCAGAATCTGAAACCACGCCACCAAGATGCCATCTTTTCAGCTATGCCATCAAAATGCCATCTTTAAGCTATGTTTTCTTCCTTGTTAATTTTCACATGCACTCTTACTACATAGTGGCAAAGAGTATTGCTTTGCTAGCGTGTAATCTAAATCAGAAGTTTTTTAATCTGTCTAGGGAAGCCTGGAGACTCCAAGACACTTTCAGAGTTTGCAAAGTGAAAGATATTTTTATACTAATACTAAGGCATTATTTGTCTTTCTACTTTCTAAATATTTTCTCCTTAGAGGCAATGGAACAACATGATGTATAATGTAGCATCATTTCAATAGCTAATGGGATGTGTATATTTATATTAAAAATTTATATAGTAAATATAATAAATATAACCTATGTAAACAAAAACTCTTTAAAGTTCTCCTTTTTTTAAGATTGTAAAGTCTGGAGATCAAATTCTTTAGGACCGTAGATTTAAATCACATACCTATCCCCAAAGCACTAAATAAGACAAGGGGAACAGCATTTTCTAACTGGTAGATCTGGATCATGTACTCACTCAGAGGATGGGGATCAGCTGCACCCCTTCCAGATGGCCTAACATCTGGGAGGATGAATTTGAATACCATTGAAATGCTAGTACCTTGATAGCTTAGCAGTTAGTTCAACTCTTTTTTACAGTATCCTACCACCGCTCTCTACCATTCTGGATTTTATTTTTTCAGAGGGAATTATTTTATAACTTTAATATCACCTGCATAGTCTCATGTTAATATTCAGAAAGTAAGGACATTCCCATGTGTATCCTGATGATTGACAAAGTCACTTATTTATATGACTGTTTATCTGGTAAAAGAAAATTAGGAACAAAAAAGCTGAGTTATAAAGAATCAATTCAAAGAACAAAGTTACAGGGGAAGAAAGTATATTTGCTAGAAGAGGTAGGAATTGTTTGAAGGGAAAGAAGAGTGAGATTTGTTAACTTAAAAATAATATCTGGCCAGAAACAAATTTCTTAAAGAGCTCTAACAGGCCTTCAATATATAAAAGTCAAGAAAAGATAGTCCCAAGCTTAAATGACAGATTTAAGTGACACTTTTTAAAAGAATCAAAAACATTGAGCTTTTCTTAAAAGTACAATTAAATTTGGCTTAAAATCCAATTATCCCAGAAAAATATTTTTTATTTTTATAAAGCAATATAGGAACAGGAAACTGTATTTCCCAAAGTGATCTCATTTTCTCCCAGGTTGACTAGTAATGGAGAATATACGATTTATAGGAAAATTCATAGTGTTTTAGCTTAAAATGAAACTTAAGAAAAAGTTTGGAAAGTCAGGAAGCATAAATGAATCCATGAATAAAGCAGAGATGATGGATTTTCAAATTGTCCTCAAAGACCTTATTTTACCATGTAATAACTGTATTCCATATTTATTTGTTTATGTGTCTCCTGCTGTAGGGGTGACTGATTGCAGAGCAAGTATCCTTTTCCACCATGGAAGCTTTTTTTGTCTTCCCATTTCCTAATATTTGATGACTAAATACCGAATATGACGCAATAGGACTTAAAATTGTCAACAATGTAGGCTTCTCCCGAAGTATCATTGGAGCTGCAGAAATGTGCCTTGGCTTATAACAAAGGCTTGAGGAAGCTTCTGTCTATAAAAGGAGACAACAACTAAGGTTGCCATAGTTTATACAAACATTACTAACACTGGGTGTTGTGCCTTGATCTTTAAGGCAAAATGTTATCTGCTGTCATTGCCCTCTTTGATGATTGCAGTTCTGGGCTAAAGATAGTATCAAACTGTTGTTGGTCTTATTCATCTAGGAAAGAACTGTGATGAATGTTACTAATAACTTTGTGGCCATTGCCAAAAAAGGCAACTTTAGGGGGTGAATGTTAGCAAATATTCCCTTAATACTCAGAAAAGTCGAGGTAAAGTGAGATAAAAGAATGGGGGAAGATCATGTGCACATCTAAACCAATGAAAGTGATTTGATTGGGGAAAAAGTTCTCTTGATTTTAATTATAAAATATTTAGATAGTGTGCTTCTAATCCAATTTTAAAATTGGGAATCTAAGGTCTTGAGGTTAAATGACTTGTGGGAAATAGTAGTACAGTCAGAGTATATATCTGACTTTTGTTTTCTTTACTCTGTAATCAAATTTACTTGAACAATCTATCAGGACAGCTAAAGCATAGAGGTGACTTTCTTGAGAAAGAATGTGGATTACACAGTCTGTTGGTAAAACATGAAACTAATCATCTCAGAGTTGCAGAGCCTATTGCTTTTTGTGGTCAAGGTATGAGTTAGATTGGAATATGAAGGGGCAATAATAATACCTAGGCTCTGGTAACTAGCCTGTCAACAGTCCAAATTAAACATGGGAGTTTGGAAATACTTTAATATAACTGAACTCCAGTTTCCTCATCTGTAAACCAAAGGAACTTAACATTTGTTTAAAATCCCTTTTAATCCCCAAATCTGTGATTTTGTGGAAACTTTTTCCAATCCAAAGATTTATTTAAAAAAAATATACCTTTAAAGATTTAAATTGACTTTAGGAGAGATATTTTTAATTCTTGGTTTATTTTGCTCATTACCAGAACATAAAAGGGAGTCTTACAGATTATGAAGTGTTGCATAACAAATTACTTGCCCTCCTTTCCCCCCACCATGTTGGCATGTACCTGTGGTGCATCAAGGGAACTACAAAGAGTTATGTAATGCTCAATGTAGGATGTATGAGGGAAGAGGGACATAGTGAAAGATGAGACTGGGGACACAGGCAGGAGGCAGATCATGATATGATCTATGAAAGGATTGGACTGTATACTAAAGTCAACGGGAAACCAGTAGGAGAGTGACATGATCTCATTTCTCTTGCTGTTGTAGATGGATTAGACAGACTGGAGGCAGGGAAACTAATTTAAAAAAAGCCTATGGTAATCCAGGCAGGAAAAAAGGCCTGAACTAACCCATGATAATGACAGAGAGAAGCTATTCGAGGAATAGATTGTTAGAAGGCAGAGTCAACAGGGCAGTTGGATGTGGTAGGTGTTTAAGAGGAATATATGGCACAAGATTTTCCTTATTTTGTATCCATCTTTGCTCATTTGCCAGAAGTGGATCTGCCCAGAATTAAAAACTTCAGATTTAGGGAAGAGCAATTTTTCATGATCTTGTTGCACACAATGTGCTTTGAATCTAGTCATTGCAAAATCAAAAGCCACCAAATAACCAGGGCTGTTTACAATGAACAAATTCTTAAGTTTTAAGGCCAAGCTTCTAACTAGTATTTCCATCCAGTTTGGTGGGAAGAGAGTTGCAAAACAGCACTAAAACGGAAGTTTGAGAGTTTAATTAACACAAATGACTGTGCTCTTTCAATTTGTCCAAAGCAAGTAGAGGGAAAGTCTTCTAATCCTTCAATGCTTCAGCTGACAGTGACCTTGGAAAGGCCTTTCCTACCTCATCAAATAGACTTCCTTCAGCTCCTTGTGCCCTGTTGTCTGTGATCCCAGAAGTCTCTAAGACAAGGTGTGAGGGGGTGGGGAAGAGACAAAAAAAGGACAACTAAAACATCCAGTACTCTGGCACTTACATACCCTAAAAGACTACATTAGAATGTACTTTAACAAATGCATTCTAAAATCTACACCCACTCTATTTAAGCCTTTAAGATGATTTCAAAAGTCAAAGTAGTACTCACATTAGAGTCATTTCTGCTGGTAGTTGCTCTGCCAATAGTTGTAGTTGCCATAGTACCTATTGGAAAACATTAGGAAAAAGGAGGCTTCCTTTGAGATAAAAACTAGTTTTATTTTGATTGGAAGGCTATTAACATTCATTACAACATTATATAATGTATCACGGCAGGATTGATTCCGGTATTAGCACTGATGTGAATTTTTCTAATTGTTTTAGAAAGTATTGCATTGAATGATATTTTTAAAGTTGAAGTGGTAAAACTTTCTGTTGAGAGCTCATGTCTCACAGGGGTGTAGGGAAATCACTTGAGGATTACTTCAAATAGGAACAATTTTGAGAGCCTACAAAATGTAACTTCTAATGCAACTTAAAAAAAATGATGATAAATCATATACATACAAATACACCCTCAGACAAGCCAGATATATATTCCAAAAAAAAATTGGATAGTGGGGAATGAACAAAAGATGAAGGTGGGTTGTGGAAGAGAAACAGGAAGCAGTGGGAATGACAGACACAGGCTGAGATAAGAAGAAAGAAGGAGCCAACAAAAAAAGGAAAGAGGGAGAGGGTACTAAATGAGTTCGGTAGTGAGTATATCCTAGGTTAGGATTGCCAGACTAAAATATTGGACATACAACCGAACTCTGACTTCAATAAATACCCAATTTTTCTGCCCAAAATATGCATGGAAATGAAAAAGTTGTTTATATGTTCTTCAGAGTTAACTGGCCATCACCTTCCTATTAACTGTATAGCCCTTTCCTAGACATCCTGCTGTGCTTCTGAGTGTGTAATGCCAGCAAGTTTGGAATCTCTTGTGACCCACTGAAACATTCTTACTATTATGTCAGGAGCAGCTTACTTTTACTTTTTTTTTCAACCTTCAAAATTTATATTTAGGAAAAAAGAATTTTTTTCTACCCTGGCCTTCTGTAGGGTTTTATAGGAAGTGAAAGAATGACCTAGTTTAGAAATTACCTTCATAACCTATTAATACCACACACCTAACTGACATTCAAAAACTTCAAATTGCCTCAAAGCTTGAAAAAGCCTGCATTTGAGAGCAATGTTATTTATCAAAGACCCAGATTTGAGCTAGCTATGGGATTCCATCCCTGTGTTTCCAGCATTTTACCTCAATACTACAATTTTCCTTTCATCAACACCTACTGGAGTAGATTTCAGCCACCAGGAATAGTAATGCTAAAGCATGAACTAAAAGTTAAATCTGGGAAGAATGATTTGCTTTCAGTACAGAAGGAACTACAGAATAAATAAGGTCCCAACAGTGTTCATTTCCCACCTTTCTGGGCTTTCATCTGAATTTATAAATGTAGCAAAATATTCACAACCAACTTTCAACTTCTCAAAAGAGCCCAAGAAATGTTCAATTTTTTTTTTCAGGGGGTGGAGCCAGGTAGGCAGTAGAAGAGAGGAAAGCAAAGCAGTCAGAGCCAAATGTCTTATCACTAGTTCTGTACTACTGAAGACAAACCTTTTATTTAAACACCAGCAGGGTGTAATAGGAAAGTCAACTGAATTTAAAGACTTCTATACTGTCTCTACTGTCTAAGATAAGTGGTTGCCAAAGCCATGATCTGCTTTCTTGAGTCTCCAGAAGCCAGGAAGAGGTCAAAACATTTGAGGTTCAAATTGTAATTTTATAGTAGTTGGAAAGTAGATCCCTTTAAATGTGACCCATCTCTGGATAGACCAAATGGAAAAACTTCACCTTAGGTCTAAAATGTTTTTTTCTTCTATAAGACTAGGTAATGATGCAGTATGCTAAACAGATACGATTGACAGTGGTAATGCTTCAACATGGGCTCAAGGGAATTTGGAAGTAGGGATTGCTTGAAGCGTAACAAAGTCAGTAATATTAGCACAGGATTATATTTTGCCAACCAAATAAATCACACCACTGCAAGACAGCCAACCAGCTCACAGGACAGTTGATATGGGAGGAGGAATTCTTGGCTAAGAGTGGTGGGAAAAACCCTCCCTCTACTTGGAAATGTCTAGAACAGAAGAACTTGTACCCTGATTTTCTAGGAGGTGTTTCCAAAATTACATTCCACCCTTTGTTTAAAACAGGTTTGTGAAATTTAATTCTTTTGAAACTAGAAAAGGAACACTATTAATCTCCATTAATATCACCACCTTAAACATTTGCCTAATCCATTTTTAAATTCACTGTTCTAAAACCTGATTTACCTGTGGTAGAAAAAAATAATATTAGATGAGGATTGTGCAGTGGGCAGTAGCTACTTCTAGAATGGAGGGAAGTAGAATAAAAAAGAATAAGTAAGGATTGTGCAATAAACTACTGAGTTTAATACGGTCTATTCAGGGCTGCCAGTAATACACCTCAGTGCCACAGACCATGGCAGAAAACATCAATAGTTTTTTTTTTTTCTTTTTTCATTTGATATATAAATGTAGTACATTTTGTCCTAAGGGTAATAGGCCAATAGCTTCCACAGCATTTCACATTTCCTGAATTACCATCTGTGGATTGGAAGACTAGATGTGATTGGTGCCACCTACCGGGACAAATGTGGAATTACAAATCTGTCAACAGGTTTTGAAATTTACCACTGAACAAATTAACCTTAGGGAGTATGGTTTTTCATTGGGAGAATTATATATTAGATAGTGATAAGTTTGGATTCAAAGCCCTTAGAGGTATAAAGGTCATGAGAAATCACATACATATCTGCTTATTATGGCATTTTGTAGGTGATAAGCTTTGGGTATTGAGTCATAAAACCGGCTTCTCTGAACTTATTCCTTGTTCTATAATACCTCCTCCAGAGGGTCATCGTGAGGCGAAACAAAACCTTATTTTCAACATGCTATATAATATGTCATAGTTATTATAGAAAAAGAAAATAAATGAAACTAAATGGTCATTTAACTGGTTAGTTTCAAAGTAAGACCTGCAACTCAGACATATGAACTACATTCAGTGTTTTTTTTTTTCCCATGAAATCACTATTTCCAAAAATCTGGTGATGAGATTATTTTAGGTGGTAGTTGACATAAATTTAGGAGGTGTATTAAATACTATAAATCACATATAAAAACAATGACATCCAGGAAAATGTACTACATTTATATATCAAATGAAAATTTCAACTTCATGCTAGTTTTCTTTAGAATACATCTTGCTAATCTCTATTCCTAATAAAAATAAAACAGGCTGTTGACTTCAGCATCTTGTTAGAAAATTAAAATTTTGTATTCTGTATACTTATTGTTTATTTTATATTATGAAAAACTATATTGGCTTTTCATTTAAAAGAGAAATATAAATTTTATTTTCAAGGAATCAATCAAGAAATTAAAACAATGAATCTAAATAAAATATTGAATAAAAATGACAGAAATTAGGGAATGGGGAGCACCACCAAACCTCTTCCCTATTATATCACCACTGGAAATTTCTTAACATAATTGTTCTAAAAATCCCTCCATGGGTTTCTCAAATTATTAAAAACAGATCTATCACATGATTCAGCAATTGCACTCCTAGGTATCTATTCAAAGGGTGCATAAAGACTAATCTGAAGGGACATATGGAGTCCTATGTTCATTGAACCCTATTTACAATAGTCAGATTATACAAACAACCTAAGTGCCCAAAGGCAGATAAGTGGATCAGGAAGATGTGAGATTATCTGTCTGTCTTTCTGTCTGCATGTGTGTGTATAAAACTGTATACAATTCAACTATAAAAAAAGAAACTGTCATTTATACAACAAGGGTTGGATTGGAGGGAATTGTGCAAAGTTAAGTAAATTAGAACAAAATGGACAAATACCATATGGTTTCACTTCTATGTGGATTATGTTAAACAAAAAAAAAATGGGTTACATAAACTCAAACTAATAAACTCTAGAGAACTAACTGACTGTAGAATTGAGGTTACTGGGGTGGGAGGAAGAACGAAGTGGGTAGGAATACAATGGACTATGGTGGAAGACTGTGGACACCTTGATGGTGGGTGTGGTGTGGTAACATACAGGGTGTGATCCCATGCCCCTAAATAATATACATTGTTGAAAGTCAATATTACCTCAATAAAAAAATAAAATAAAGTCCTTTTATGAAGAGAATGAATATTTCTTTTGTTTGTTTCAATGAACACTAGGTTATAAGTAAGTCAACCTAACAAAAATCTAGGACTCTGCTAGATTTTGGATCCACTGGGGTTCAAAAAAAACCCAAAGATTTTGCAGGTGGACATGTTATAAAATGAAGATGGCCTATAGTCAGTGCTCAGTGACTGTGAAATCAATAAAACACAGGAGAAACATGTTATTCATGCTTGTGGCCATATTCATTTACTGTAACTTAACAGTATAGTGTCCTATCACTTAATTTTCTAGAAGCATAAAAGGAGAGAAAGGAGAAGAGGTTTTGATCTCTGGGGCTGTCCTAGTTCAAAGCTGATTCAATTTTCTGTACACAAGGGGAAAATCAAACTCCTGAGGAGATAAAGTTGACTGGAACTCTTCACTGTTTACTGTTCTTGGTTGGATTTGAATCCTGAGCTAAAAGATTTTTGGTTCTTTACTCTGGGGGTCCCTTAAAATGACCTTAAGCTAAGTTTTGAATGAAATAAAAACAAAGATCTGTCCTCATAATTTTCCTCTCCTCTATCTTTTCAATTCATATCTTAATGACTTTATATTGCTTCCAATTATGGTTCAGGTACTTATCAGAGAAGATAGTCTTAAGTTTTCTGCTGTACATTTCTTATCAAAATGTCAGTTAAAAGAAAAACATGAATGGAATGAATGGAACATTGGATGAAGCATAGTTCATTCACTCTTCTAGATTTTCTAAATTGTACATATGGATCAAGTCAGATCTATAGAGTTCTGTGTACCTGGACTAAATCATCTTGAGATGATCCATCATTTTAAAATTTTCAAATTATATGTCAGAGGACATATAAGAAACACATATAATGCGTCTAGGAAATGCACATTCTGAATTCATTTTAGAAATATTATTGAGGACATTGGCTACTATAACATACATTGTTATAGTCCAGTCCTCAAGTTAAGATCTGGAAGAAAATTACCTCTGGTCTTAGTACTAGTAAAAAAGAGAGATCTATATTCCTGCTAAACAATTGGTTTATTGTCACTTTGTGGATACTATGAATCCATGTTTCTTTTTCTAGGATTTTTCAGAACCAAACTTGAAACTTATCCTTGTCAATTACATAATACTTCCATTACTCATTTTCATATGTCTGCCTGGCTTCATCTTGTTTTCCCTTTGTCTTGATTTAACTCATCTGTTTTTTAATCTTATGTATATGTGGATTTTATAGGTTGTCCAAGACCTTTATGAAATAAGATTGAGAAGAAATTATAGAGCTATGTATGCTGATATTAGTGAACCATTGTTATCCCTAAGGCATGATTTCTCACCGTAGTTTGTTTTTTTTTTTTTTTTAAGTACAGAGTTCAGATTGATAGATTACTGAAAATTTAAAAACCTATTCCTCCTGCCACTCAGAAGTCATTGCTTTTATCTATTTTTTCCTCTAATGACATCATAAACTTCTTGTGGTGAGGTCACAGAAACTCCCAGAGAAATACCTAGATTGATTGTCAGACATCTATCACCTCCATTCTGAAGTAGCAGGGTCCATTCCAATAAGATTTGTGAGATCAAACTATTCTAAATCCTAGGAAAGGGAAGGAAGTGGGGAAAAAAGCTAATATTTTGTGGAGTCTTATTGCCTACTGTCTGCATATGCTAAATATTTAATAAGTGATATAATACTTAGTCTTTACAAAGGAAATTTAAATTTCCTCCCAAGGAATGCTTACCATGGTACAAGAGCTTCTGAGTAATAATTTGATGAGGATAGTGATATAATCTGAGACATTCATTGTGTTGATCAAACTCTGCTCCTATGATACTCTACCTACCTTGGGTCCCAAGATTAAACAATGTTTGCTTTGGCTCAGAATTCTGCTGTAAGTACAGTGATAATTTCAGGTCATTGACCTTCTGGTAGTTCTTCAAGGCTCCAATTCTCAGCTCCATCACCTTGCCATGAAAATCATTCTATAAGAGAACATTATCAAAACTACTCATATGATCTTGGCTTCTCTAAATCCACTGATACTTGAATGCTTTTTTTATTAGGAGTTTAAAAATGATGCCATTATACTCAGTGCTTGAAAATTGGGCAGAAAGTATTTAGGATATTTTTCCCATTTCAAGTGGAACAACTTGAAACAATACTACTTACCAAAAATTACTCAAGGAGAAGCTGGAGCTAGGTCTCTCCAGTCATCTCTCCATGATAGATTTATTTTAGGGGGACAATGATAATTCATATGAGGGAAATGTGCTTAATAATATGAAAATAAAAGTATTTTGTATGAATAAAACTGAATTATCTTAGAAGATCTTAGTACCTGCAAGATGTTGACTGGATCCTGATATCTGACCCATTCCATTTTCCTCTGTTGCTTTTCCTGGTGGAAGAAAGAGCCTCTGGGTGACAAAGTAAATTGAGACCAGAAATCAGTTTTCTCAATATGCTGCAAGTACTTTATAGCAAAATCATCATGTCATAGTCACTAATAAGCTGGTTTAAAGTGGAAGAATAGGAGGTCCCAAGAAAGAAGGCAATATTGTGGCAGACAATAAATCCAATATATGGTAAAGGGCCAGATACTACTATCTGCCTACCCAAATTAGATCTGAGTTTAAATAGTCTGTTCCTAGCTATGTGGTATCAACAACTTTGAAATTCTAAGTACCACACAGCACACTTACCTTTGCATCCTGTGAGTCTGCCTTGTTTTTCATCTGTGGTATTTTTAGTTGATCTCTGTATTCTTCTGTGTCAAATGTCTGTAAAGAGACATTTTAGCATAGCTTTAAATATGGTAATACTCCCCACCCTTCTTGGTTTCACTTTCATGGTTTTAGTTACCTAAAGTCAATGATAGTCAGAAAATATTACATACAAAACAATTTTGAGAGAGAACACATTCATATAACTTTTATTATAATTGTTCTACCTTATTATTATTGTTCTTTTACTGTCTGATTGATAAATTTTATCATAGATATGAATAGAGAATACAACTGTCTAATTGATAAATTTTATCATAGATATGAATAGAGAATACATGAATATGTAGGGTTTGATACATTCAAACCTTTTCAGGCATCCACTGGATTTTGGAACATATCCCCTGAGAGCAAGAGAACTACTGTAGTGGCATTAGTGAAGGAAGTAGAAAGTCAACATAGGTCAGTCTTTTGGTTCCTACCAGTTAGCAACTTCTCAGGGTCTGACATGAAAATGTACTAACAAAGGGGTTACAGAATAAAATAAGCCCCTCTATGGTTCCTGAGTATACCTTATAATAACTATGAACTGAACCATTATTATATGTCAATCACTACTATAAGCTATTTAATCTACTCATTTATGCTATTCTACAACATTACAAATATTCTTATTTAATCCTCACAGAAATATTTTTATTTCCATTTTATAGATGAGAAACCCAAGACTTGGAGAAGCTAAGTCATTTGTTTAGAATTACACAGCTAGGAAAGTATAGAGCTAGACTTTGAACCAGGCTTACTTCTTAGGCTCTGAAACTTATGTTCTTAATCACTAGGTAAGATGCTTGTCTTCCTCCATTTCTGTCTAAAAATATGGGTCAGGAAAGCCAGCCACAAACTAAGCTATGTGAGCAGCCCTTGTAAAAAGTCTTTTAGGAGCTTTATAGAACCTGGATTTTGATGGAGGAACTGTGCTGGCTCATTTCCTATCACAAGGACTAAAGAACACAAGGAACTACAACTTCTGCCAAATCATAGGACTGATTTGTAGCTGCCCATAAAAACTAGCTGCTGATATCAGTATAAGATCCAGGACTTGAATGTATCCTAGTTACTTATGGAAAGGTGAGTGACAAGTCAGTCAGAGATCAGACCACATACCTGCTTATATAAAAAGACACAATCTCTACTCTTTCAGTCCCTTGGTCTGTGAAAAAGTACTCAAGCCCCAGGACTTAGTCACAAAGGAATTTCCATGCCTGAGTGATTTCCCAGCAAAAGGCCCTACCATTGTTATTTAAATAATGCAGCCAGTTGTTGCAAAATCACAGGGGATTTAGAACTAAGTATTCATTCATTTGTTCATTCCACTCACATTTATCCATTGTATACTATTTTATAAGGATTGTGCTAGGTGTTAAGGATTTAGAGGTCAAACAGGCAATCAAGATAGTAGAGGAACTTGCATCCCTGGGAGGGGAGGGGGACATGAAACACATAAAGTAATAATGATAAAATAATAATAATGATTCTAAAATAATAAGACATATTATAAAAAATGTTGTGAAGGATATGAACAGAGTTGTATAATAGAAAGTAGGTGAGGTGCCCTATTTTAGGTGGAGTGAACAAGAAGGACCTCCCTGAGGAGGTGAACTGAAGAAAAAACCAAAGGATGAGTATAAGCCAATGGTGAGAAAATAGCATTACAGGCTGGAGATAAAACAAGAGCAAAAGTCTTGACATATGAAAGGTCTTGGCATGTTTGATGAACCAAAAATAAGCCAGTGTGGTGGTTTCATAGAAAGCAGGAGGAAGACGTCTATGAGAGGATACAAAAGAGGTAGGCAGGAGCCAAATTATGCCACAATAAGGAACAGATATAGAGGGTTTTCATAGGAAAAGTGTCATACTTTGTTTTAAAAAGATCATTTTGACTGCTGTGCAAGGAATGGATTGGAATAAGGCATAGGTGGGAGCAGGGACATATAAAAAGGAGGCTGGAAAAACTTCTCTGTACAATGGTCTGTAAAACAATACTTTCAAGAGATCCTTAGAGGCATACCTTGTTCCATAGCATCTCCATTTCCTTCCGAAGCATCTTGTTTTTCCTTTCCTGTTGGAGGAGGAGAACCAAACAGAAATATGTGTTTGTCCAGTTATTAAAGTGAAGTTGGAAGAAATGACTAAGTAGCAGGGGCAGGGTTGGTTACAGGAATGCAGTAAACCACAGAGATAGGCAATGAATGAACCTAACCCTAAATCCAGGAGAGATCAGTTAGATGACAATGATGATGATGATAATGATGATGATGATGATGATAAAGCAATGATGATTTTGAATAATAACTATGATAATTGTGGAATGATATCAATAGAAATGAGTTCCTTATGCAACACTTAAGATCTACTGATGGCAATTTCTTTAGAGCTTAGGTCACTAATTTGTCATTTTAAAGAGTATTATTAATTTTTAAGTCTTATAAGACTCTAAGAACAAATTAATTTTGATCATTATTTTCTATTCCTTCTGAAATGTAGAGGATTATATAGTTGCTTTACTAATCCTGGATGAAAAGATTTTAAAAAGTTAAAGAAACAGAAGTTTTGATAGCTAGTCTTTGTTCTTTACAACATTTCATCCATGTAGACCACCCTTTCTGGATCAAGGAGATTATGAGTGTTGGAACTACAGAGATAGGTACTCTGTCTTCCAATTGTGACAGCAACGCAGAACTGAGCCTTATTCAGGAGATCATTTCCTTGAGTACCGCCAAATTCGTACCAAATTTTGTTTCATCTCCTCTGCTTCCTTAATGAGGTCCATAACTGTAGATTCCTCACTCCCCTTCCCTGCCATGATTTGCCTCATGATCTGCAGACTATAAAGAAGAGAAAGAATCATAAAACATCATACTTCCTAAAGAGTAAGATTAATATTTTGCAGCCAGTCAGAATGTACCTTACCATAGGAATGAAATCCATATGGCACCTTACCATATGGGGTGATATCACAAGTTACAAAAGTCCTTTTGGAGATAAAAGGGGTCTATAGAATGAGTCAGTTCCTAATTAACATTTACCGTAACTATATGTCCTATAATGAATTCTGTGTTATATAATGTCCCAAACTTGGGTCTCCAGCAGACATAGAGACTTCTCTCTAGTCTTTCAGAAAATTCTTTGGTGTATGACTTTTGCCCCTATGAGGAAGGAGGTGGGAATACCTGTTGTCTTCAGGATAAACCCCAGAATTATTCCCTACCCCACCTCCTTGCAGTTTCCTCACCTTGCTTCTCCATATAAAGAATCTGAGTTAGTTGGAGAAATCACTTCCCCTTATCCTTATTATAACCCCCAGAGAATACAAGGAACTAAGTTTCTAACAAAATCTGCATAAGTACCAAGTCTGACTGTGAATATTCTTTAAAGGTATTAATTTATGTTTATGTTCACTGAACATTTTCCTCCCCAGTTCTATTCTCTTGTTTTGATAGAAGTTCGTATTTTTGTTTTGTAAGCAGCTGGTGCTTAACCACAACTTTCTGCCTAAATTTTGTTCTGGAAACATCTGAGCTCCCTAAGGTGCTCCCTAAGATAGAGAATGAAGGTAGACTCACTAAGGTGAGCTGCCTTGAGACTAGAAAGGAAAGAGTTGGTGGGTTGTTTTGGTGTCCTAAAGAAGAGATACAGTTTCAACTGCCTGCCTACTATATTTGGAGAGGTTCCTCCCTAATCCAGAGGACTCCTAAACTCAGAAAAGATTGCCATTCCACTGCTTGACATGAAAACTATAGAATCATCTATCCTGAAGTGATTTTACAAGCGTGAATAAATATCTATCACTGTGACCACTGAATATATTAAAGACTCTTGTCTGTGTCTTGGGGGGAAGCCCTAGGGAAGAAGTTTAACTATAAATCTGTAAGATGAGGGCTGAGTCATATTTAAGTTTATTAAATGAAAATAAAGTATTCCTTGCCACTCTGACTTTAGGGTTAATTTTTACCTACAACAGAGGTATGTCTAAACTATCTTATTTAAAAATGCAAATAACCATTGTTAAGCCTATGGAATAAAGTTCTCTAGACTTTTCACCTTCAGAAAATCCTAAGTAGGAAGCCCTTACCTGTTTTGTTTTTCCTCCAAGTTAGACATTAATTTCTGCAGTAAGAGGTTATTCTTATTTTCTAGAGGCTTTAGCATTTCTAGCAGTTCCTGCTTCCTTAGCTTTAAATCCTCATTCAATTCCTTCAAGTAGTTGTCCTCTATTTTAGAACTTCTGTAGAAGAGAAACCATAATGCCTGACTTCAGTGGGTTAATAATGGAAACCTCTCTCCCCTCTTGGACTAATACCCATTGCCATCTTCTGACTAAGACTCACCTTGTTTTGGAGGGCATGCAAGAGTCTTCAGAGTTTGCACTACTGGTCATCTTGGAGGGAAACTTTCACTCTATAAAGAGTTCTTCTTGAAAATATGTGCCTTCTTGTCCCATTCAGTTAAGTCATCATTTTTGTGCTGCTGATCTTGAAATCTTGTTGCATTGGATTAATTTTAGCTACAGCTTGATGTCACAATGGCCCTAAGACCACAAAATTAACAGGTCTTTGAAGTAATTCCAACATCAGTGGCAGTTCCTTGACTGAACATTCAATTGACTACATCTGATTAGTTCTTGCCTTCGCTTTAGCCAAATGCCAAAATATTTATTCTGAAGTCTGATTGAATAAGATAGAACCATGTACTTCTATATTATGAAATTATTTTGTTATAGAATAGTGACAGGTCAAAAACTTCATCAACGTCATTTTCCATGACAATAAAGCTCCATGGAGTGCCTTCTATCTTCAAGGCTGTAAGTGAGGAAAAGATAAAGATACATCTACTTTCAAGGGGTGTGGGGGTGTCTCTAAGAGATTTTAAAAAAGGTAGAGTCCAAATTGGTAAATATAAACTATGGATATGATGTGAACAAATTATCTTATTTTCCCATCTTTAAAAACTGATATATTACAATAGCAAGGCAGAATAATGAACATGTAGCAATACTGTCAGTATGTCCTTCCACAGTCACGTTCTTTTCCTAGGGGAATATAATTCCTCCAGATTCTGATTTTACCTCCATTCTCCTCTCCTTATTAGAGCCACACTTCACCTAGATCCTTACTGTCTCTTGTATTCATCTATGTCACTTAGTGAACAGAAGACAACCCAAAGAATTTTACAATTCTTTCTTTATGCCCTTCAGACACAAGGTTAGGACATTATTTTTAGTGACTTTCTCCAACCGAATTAAGTCATGCCAGTTTTAAGTATTAAGTGAGAATTTCCAGGCATTTTCTAAAGGCATTCCCCAAAGTAAGTAAAAACTTTGTCTTCAGGGAAACCTTAAGGCAGAGTATTGTAGTGAAACTTGAGATTTAGTTTTTTAGACCTTGGTTTGAAATTCAGCTTCTCTGTGAGCAGTGAGCTGACAATGAACAGGCTACTAAATTCTTTGAGCCTTGGTTTGCACTGAGGGAATAAGAATGAGAATGGTAAATAATGTTTTCTTGTGATAGTGAAATGTAATTTTATTATGTAAAGTTCTTGGCTCCTGTTGGGTGTTCATATTTTAATGAGTTTTTGTTTGTTTGGTTTGGGTTTTAAGATTGTTTAGTGCCTTAAGTGTTCAGATTCAAAAAAACAAAGCTGTTTTATGTGATGCTAATGGTGTTTAAACTTTTTATCTCTTCATTTTCACAACCTCATCCAAAAGCCCTCTACCATACTTTGTATTCATAATTTTGTAATTTTGGGGAGGGAAGCAAGATTCCCCAAATTATATATACTTTAGGGTCCCACAAAACCTTAATGTGCCCTCAGTTAAACAGAATACCTACTTCTCCTTTTTTAAAAAAAAATCATTTATTTATACGTACAAGAACTGGGGTACAGGATAGAGTCCAGGGAGGTGAGAGGATTCACCAGAGACAGAGTGGGGAGCAGAACAGGCAGACTGACTGAAATACACTGCTGTGGGGATCAGTGAGCGAAGCAGGAGAGGTCTACTGTGCCTTGTGAGGCCCCTCCCTGGCTGGCAGCAGGGATAGAACTTGTACTGCAGTGGCTGTGGTTTGCTTCACACACAGGGAGGTGGCATAGGTTTGTGCCACCAGGGAGGCCCAGAATACCTATTTCTCCTATATGTCTTCTATATCAAAGCTTCTCTCTAGGTAGTCTCTACAAATACTTTTTAAAAAAGCATATATGTCATAAGTTTTACGTGATAGATAATATGTCATTGAACTAGAACAACCATATCAGCTAAAGCATTGTGTAATTCACATGGATTGCTCTAGGTGTTCTCGTGAAGAGTTTGGATTGAATGGAGGTGTGCAAACTCCTCACAGTCAAAAAAATTAAGTGAGTTTATTATTTATTAGTAACTTTTCAGATGGTAGATATGGCAGTAATAGAGGACAAAAATGTCATTGATCACTAAAGCATAGCCTCTTTAAATTTCATGTTGTCACATTTGGCTGGCAGAATTATGTTAGAATTTTAAAACATTTAATGGGCAGGCAGTATCCCAACTCACCTTCCTTTCTGTCCTTGCTTGTGAGTGACTGAAAATGGAAGAACACTTGCTATTATGATGTGCTGTGTTCTATAGCCAATCAACACCTTTTATCTCTGAACATTCTGATGTCTGTTTCTTCAACTTGCAATATGAATTCCAAGGAGGATATTTGCCTTATAATAATGTACACAGACTGTATAATGAAGAACTTAAACTAACAAAAAGGAATAAAAGGCAATAATTGATAAATATATTGTCTCTGGAATGTGGGGAGTGAGGAGGAAACTATAGATAATCACTAGAAGTAGAAAGGAGGGAAATTGAACACTAATTTTTCCTAAAGTATTCCAATATCTTTATTTATCACATCATCATACTGACCTTTAAACTAATACAATCAATTATAATGTTTCAATTATATTTCAATAAAACTGGAAAAAATTGAAGCAGAAAAAAAATCAACTGTTGATTAAGGAAGCATGGTAAGAGATCTCTGGAAAGTGTGATCACTTGAGGTTGAAATAGCACCTGAACAGTGGCAAAGGAAACAAGGCAGGTGTGAAAGGATTGCCAGATAGTGCTAAGGGTGAAGGTGAGTTTGGGAATTATGAATTTGTCATGGCATGAATCAGCAGCCATGCCATTTTCTCTAAGCACAGTAAAGAGGACAGTGGTCTTTTGACCCTGGATTGGAACTTAGCAGAATGGAGAAGTACAAGTTCAAGAGACTAAGGGCTTGGGAGTGTAGATGAGAGCATTCATGAAAAGGTAGATCATATGTTGAGGCTATGCAGGGAAGAAAATGGAGAAGGACATGGTTAAGAGAGGGAAAATAAGGAAGGGGCTGAGTTTAAAGAGTCTAAGGGTGGACAAATAGGATATTATGGTCAGTGAACCAATGAAATCACTCATGGAAACACATCACTGTTTAGATAACGTACAGTAGCAAATTCATAACTTTTTTCTGCATAAATTTTATATCTAATGCTTCCTGTCACTGCATAATATTCACTGTGGGACCTCAAAATAGGCCTTATAACAAGCTATTCATAATGACCTCATCCAACATGATAGCATTTGATTTTAGTATCTGTTAAGAAAAAGCGTGATTGCGCTATAATTAGAAAACTCAGAGCAATAGCATTTTAGTGTTAGTTTTGCCAGTAGAAAATCAAATTGTTCTAATTAAGCCAGGTTTCCAAGAGTAAAGGCAATTATTTTTATATTAAAACAGAAAAAAAGAAAAGAAAATGGAGAAGCTTTCCCACCCTCACCTTCCTCAGCCTTAGTTGCAGCAACAAAATTACAGAATTCCTCAAGGAAGAAACATGAGGACCTTGTGGTCTTTTGCAACCCAGAGCCAGTTCAACCCTTGAGGAGACAATAAGAATTTCATTAGCTAAAATAAGGAGAGGTGTGTTGGCAAAATCATAATAGCAAAACCTGTGGGCTCTTAAAGATCACCACCTCTGTCTGAGCTGTGATGATCATTTTGTGCTCGGCTCCATCTTAACCCTTGCTATCCCATCCCCAAGCTAGGATGTATCTACATTTTGAATGAATTCAAATAGTTGAGGAGATTGAAAAGCACTAGTGCTCAGTGCTTTTGTTGAGGTCTTTTGGAAAATAACACACGCCGCCAGGGTGCCAGCTGCTTAGTAAAATGGTCTTCAAACTGAGGAGTGTGAACTTTCACAAACATTTTTCAAGAAGTGTGGAAACCAGGGTAGTTTCTCAAGGAATCTTTTTCTGGATCCTCGGTTTCTACGAGCATGCTTTACTAACATGGATGTGTCCAAAAATGACCCTTTCCATCTCCTCATCCCTAGTCACACTTCTCCCACATATTAAAATGGAATATTTCAACCATCTGGAATTTTACTTCAGTGCTTGCTTCTGTTTTCTCAGTAATTTGCTTTGGCGGGGGTATAAAGACCTCTAGGGTGCAAAATTAACCACAGCTCAAAATGTTGGAATTGAGGTTAAGGAAACTAAACGATTATCAATGATTAGACTACAAATTTTTTGTATACCAGGTGGTTTCCTGTTCTTTGCTTTCAACAAAATTGAAGGATAACCTAATCAAAATGTCAGTTTAAATTTATTGAAAATAAACTTTGATGATAAATCACTAAGTGGGTTTTGGCTTATAATTCAGGAGTTCAAAAATTTGAGTGACACTGCTGTAAAAGAGTACCTTCATTTTCTATCTACTTATTTGTGTAAATGAGTTTTCTCAGTGAGTTTTATATATAAAATTAAAAAAAGTAAAATTGAATCTGAAGCTTATCTTATTCTTGCAGTAAATAATAACTGCCTATAAATACACATGCTAAATTATAGAGGAACAGTAGCATTTCCAAAATAATTGATTATACTTGAACTTATTTTTGAAAATACTTATTTGTGCTTTATAAGTTGTATACTACTAATCATTATAATGCTGATGCAATTCTAAAGAAATTTTAAGACATAGAGCCTTAAGGTTGCAAGAAATAAAAAAACAAAATTTCAATGTACATACATATATTGCAAAGAAACATGAGAGGGTGATAAAAAAGTACTTCTATGCATGAAATACATTGCATTTGAATAAAATCCATGGGGGAATTGTGATGGAAACAGAGTTCAAAGAGAAAAAGGAGAATATGTAAAAATCATGACTGCTGAAAAAGTACTTGTTCATATAGTTCATGTATTCTGTTGACACATGTGTTTAAGATTAATGATAGATTTTTAAAAATTAATTAATTTATTTTTTAAAGATTTATTTATTTATGCAAGCAAGAGCTGGGGTGAAGGCCAGAGGTGTGGGGGGTTAGAGGATTCACCACAGACAGAGTGGGGAGCAGAACAGTCAGATCTACTGAAATACACTGTTACTGGGAGCAGCAGGCGAAACAGGAGAGGTCTGCTGTGCCACGTGAGTTAGCTCCCGGGCTGGGATCGAATTTGTGTTGTAGTAGCTGCACTTAGCTTCATAGTGCTGTGACTTAACCCCTTGCACACCACAGAGGACCAGGGATAGACATTTTAAAGTGATTCTAAAGATTTGAGAACATCAATGTTGCGATATATCAGAACTCATGTTTTTGTAGTTATTTAAGCTTAAAAAAAAATTAAAAACCAACCTAGAAACGTGAAAGAATGCCTAGTTTTTCAAAATCCCTTTAGAATATAAAAGCAAAATAACAAGCTCAAGTCCTCTGCTCTATGGCAGTAGTTCTCTGGTTCTGATGTATTTAAGAATCTCCAGGGAAACTTGTGGAAGTTGCAGATTTCCAGGCTCATCCCCAGAGACCCTGATTTGGTAGATTTGGAGATTTGCTTTCTAGAGCACTCCCTACTGATTTTGACTTGTGCTCAGTGAACTTTCCTTTGAGAAATACTACTTCAAGCTTTCTTCTCAGGTAACTATGCCTCAGCAGAAAGCTTCCTACTTGAAACATTTTTTTCTAGGTCATCTGGAGAATTGCTTTCTCTGAGTCATACTTTGGTCACACCTTCACCTTTCACTTGGGTTGCCCTGAGAAAATTTTGTACAGCCTTCTTGCATTTGTAAATTATGCAAGATATCATTCCACGATCAATTCTGTCCAGTCATCTCTGCTCTCCACAGGGGATCACACATCTTCAATTTCTTTCAGGATTTGAAGCTTTATAAAGAAAGTATTGTTTCTTCAGGAAAATATTGGCATGCATTTTTCCCCCTTAGATCTGAATTGAAACTAGTTTTGTTTTCTGGTTTGTCTCTTCAGAGACAATTATGTGTCTTTGGATAGTATGACCTTCTAATCTAAAATATTTTCTGCCCCTGATTTTTAAAATAAGGTTTTAAAATTGTTATTTTCGTAAGTCACCTCAACTCCTTTGTAGAATATGGCTACAATACATTGAAACCAAAAAAATTTTCTAATTTTATTTGTGCCAATGTTTGTGTGCCTACATGTGCTTGCTTATGTATTCATCTATAAAGGAAGTTTGTTTTACTTGTGGAAATAAAAAATGGGTTGATGAGCTTTACTGTTATATTTTGGGTGCACTCAACTGTAAGACATATTGGTATCACCTGTGCACAGCTGGGTAAGTGGGATATGACCTATGAAACACACTTGGTGTCTATCTGGGTACCTGACTTCTATTCTTTCAGGGATCTGTAGTACATAGCTAAGAAAAGGAGGAAAAATCTCTTAATATGGAACTGTTTAGCCAGTCAAAAAGGAGACAAAAAGTCCATAGAAGTCACCTTAGTGGAGCTGTAACTGTGAAGGTGCCATAATAATCCTTCCAATATACCTTACATCTTTTGATGGACACTGAAAAATTGAAAATATTTTTTTTTGGTAGAAGATAGAAGCCAGACTATCTATAGCATTTAACAATCATTTATTTGTTCTATATTTTAAAAATCCTGTCATATGTCTTAGACTTGTGCAACCTCAGGATTACAAAGTCAAATCAGTTAAATAAGACAAAATCTTCATATAAAGGACTTTTCAGCTCTTTTTGTAAATTAGAAGAATATGTTTCCTAGGTATTAAGACCTTTCAGGTACAAGGCCTGGCCGTGGGAGGAGATAAGGACAGCCCCCACTTACCTCCTTGGTGAAAGTGTCTTTATTAGGGCACAACTCACATTGTATGTGTTCAGAGGACATGCCTTGTGTCTACACTGGGATGTTGGATGGGAGCTACCTATCAGCTCTTATGGAAAATACAGAGCAATCCTGCCAATTCTTTTTTTTTTTTAACATTTATTTTATTTATGTATACAAGAGCTGGGGTACAGGCCAGAGTCAGGGAGATGAGAGGATTCACCAGAGACAGAGTGGGGAGCAGAACAGGCAGACTGACTGAAACACACTGCTGAGGGGAGCTGTGGGCAAGACAGGAGAGGACTGCTGTGCCTTGAGTCCCCACCCTGGCCGGGGATCGAACTAGCATGGCTGTGCCGCGGATGCTTCACAGGTGCGGCGGTCAACGCGCTGCGCCACCAAGGAAGCCCAATCCTGTCAATTTTTAATGACCTTCCAGAGAAACTCAAAAGTTTGGAAATATTTTGTGATCTTTTGACTTTTCAAACAACATATTTCACTTGGCTCCCAGGTTGCCATGTTGAACCCTCTATTCTATAGAAATAAACCTAATAAACCAGTGTTACTTTAATTAAAAAGAAAAGGAAATAATCTATTTTTCCCTGTGCTTTCTGAATTCTGTTTTGGTTTTCTTTTTTCTTGCATTGAAAGTGATCTTTTTTAAAGAAGCAACTTAAATCCATATATAATTCAAGCAGTATTTTCTTAAATTACATGAAATGTCAATTTGACTTCATATCTTAATTTAATAGATTTAGGCTCAGTATGTCAGAGAGTGAATGAGAAAAGTAACATTTTTCAAATGAAAATGAAACTTCAAAAACAATACATTTATTGGACATCTATTGCTAGGCATTATGGGGGATATAAAAATTATTCCAAGGATAAAATGCAAAGTTTCTCAGGGGCTAGAGGGCATATAAAGCACCTCAATTGGACAGCCTAATACATTGCATAGCCAGAGTCAGAAGAGTCTAAACTGAGCAGAGAATTTTCTAGTTCTGCTTTAACTGTTCACGTAGGCTCATGTGCTAACTTAATGGAAAAAAACTGAACAACCTAATGTATTCTTTTATTCTAATTTCTTAATTTAAAAATAACCATCTATAGTTTTATGCACTAGAATGTAAAAACAAATACTAAATTATATGCCCTGGTCACCTATACTGCTGCAATGATGACAACTCAAAGAGATGGCTTTTTTCATATTAAGGGTTTTTTTTTTTGTTATCATGACATTTTAAAAAATCTGTACTTGCAAATAAAGGAGTATAAATGATAACTAGTAAAATATAAAGAAGCAAAGTCTGAGCAAGGGTTGTGTTTTTTAAAGACTGTTTAGTCCTAGATGACAAAGTTGAGAATCTTCTGACTTTATAATCTTTATATACTGTTCTCTCCATGTACTCAAAAATTTTATTCAGACTTGTTTAATATAGAAAATGTGGCTCCCTTTCCAATTTCAGTTTGAGTGCACTGTAGCATACATTCTGAATGCTATAAAATAAAGCATCAAAAAAAAAAACATTACTTCTGAGCTAAAATCACTCTAAATAAATTGTATTATTATTAGAGCATTTATATTATAAGCTACTCTATAAACCAGGAAGCATTTACCACTAAATAAAACAAACACATTACATAGTAATATATCATGACAATCAAAATCCTGAATTAGACACTAACTCTAATTTAAAAAAATTTTTTTTAAATGAGTCAAAATACTTTTTTAGATTTATTATTAAATTTAAAATAAATTGAAATTTATTTTCTCATGTGTTCAAATAGACATATCTAAAGGGTTTACATTAAGTAAACTTTCTTTGGAAATTATGATATTAATTGACATTTAAAAATAAAACTGTCCTAAGAACATAAAGAAGTTAACAAAGTTTGTTAAAGTCACACTCTTAGACCTATGATCGGGAGAAATAGAGATGGCACATTTTTTGTCTTGCCCCCGAACAGATTCAATAATTATCAAATTGAATTGAAAATGAGAAATCATCCTCCTTTTTCAGCTTGAAAATTTCTCCATGTAGCAGGCACCATCGTTTGGCTATATGAATACTGCTTCCTCTTTCTTCTTTGTGTCCAAAACCAGGGTTAGAATCACAACTGTTGAGACCAATTATGACAATCCAGATCCCTTTTGTCAGTGACAGGTATAGGTAAGGGTATGTGATTCGGTCCTGGCTAATCAAGCATAGGAGAAAGACAGCTGCAGTTTTGAGGCAAAATTTCTTCTAATAAAAGGGGAAAAAAATCAAGGAAAAATATATTTATTTTCTATCTTTTCTTTCCTACTTTGGACACTGTCCCAAAGGGATAGAAAACTCAGAGGTCCTGTAGCCATTGGACAACTGAGGTGGAAGGCCAAGAGAATTTTAAAGCAACTACTGGGACAACCTGACAGGGTAGCATTGTGAAAGCAAACTTTGAACCACCCACCTCCAGTGGGGGTATGTACCCCACTGTAGTACATGTACTACATTAGGCCAATTACGCATATCAGAGTTTCTTTCACCAGAGAGCTGGTTGTTAAATATTTACCAGCAGCACATCACTGGGTGACTTACCTTACTCTTACAGTTACTGTAATAACAACTACGATGCTATCTATCATCTTCCAGGATTCATTTCTAGTCAAATGAGTAATGACTTATATCAAAACATTTTTAAAGTTGTGGAATTTTAGAACTGGAAGGAACTTTAGTAAATTTAAGAACAGCAAAATTAAATCTTGTGTGATGTTAAAACGAACCTAATTTTACATGACTAGTTAATAACAGTCAAGTAGACTTTGACTTTCTTCTCAATCTGGTAATCTTTCCAATATACCATAGAACCATAATATTATTTATACCATAATAATAATAACGATATGCTTGTGAACATCTTGTCTCAAAAATATTATTGCTCTGTAAAAAGATCAACCTGGCTTTTATAATGCATTTAATAAGCCATGTTTAATTATGTAGTCTAGATTTTAGTCTATTCACAAAAATGTAAGACTTTGAAGAAGGCTGACATACAGAAACTGTTAACATGAGATTAAAAGCTGCCCAAATCTTCAATCATCGTTTTTTGCAGTAAGTCCTGATGAATAAAGGGATGACAGCTGGGCTTGAGCTGCCCAAGTACACTAAGGATATTCTCTTAGATAGGGAGCTGCTGCCCACGTCCATTCTCCCGGGGCTAAAGGACTGTCATGTGAAGTGAGCTCCTCTGCTCGACTGAAGATAGGCAGACAATCTTGAAAAGTAGAAGCTGCATTATAGAATAAAATGAATTCGCACAGGCTCAGGACCAGACTTATGGGGCAGAGTATGCCAGATTCTGATAACTTAGGTTTGACACAGCTGACCAAATTACCCAGAAAAGATTAGATAATGAAAATATTCAAGTCTTGTTAAAATATTTGTAGGACCTTCACAGTGCAAGTGAAAATGAAATTGGTACATTCTGGAAAGCAATTACATAATATATAGCACATCAATAACTTTAAAAATTAAGATATTATGAAATTTCTATAAAAGTTGACTGTGAGGTACTATGTATGAGGGAGTTCATTATATCAGTCCACTTTTGAATACAGTTGAAAATTTTCATAAAATTTTAAGAAACAATAGATGCCAATATTAATGAACAGTCAGAGTTGTGAAAAACTGGAAACAATATGAGTTTCTAAAAACAGGGGAATCAGTGACTAAATTATGATACATACATAATGTAGTACAACAGAGCCATAAAAATCTTATTTTGAAAGATCTTTAATGAAGAGAAAAATACAACATAATATCAAATAGCAAATATTAGTATAAGTATGTACACATACATAATTATATATGTATACACAATTTATATGCACACATATGCACATATGCACTATATATATAGTGTACATGTGTATGTGTTTAGAAAACTGGGAAAAAAATGCACTAAACTGAAAACTAAATCAAGGTGTTCTCAGTGGTTATTATATTTTCTCTCTATTTTTCTGAATTTTCCACATGTAGAAACTTTCAAAATTAGATTTTTTCTTATTGTAAAATCAATAAATGCTAATTAAAGAATAGAAAGTACAGAGAAAAAGAAAATTATATGTTTATAATTAGAAAAATAATAGGAAATTGAAAAACAAGACAAACAAAAATCTTCAAAGTCATTTGACATAATTCTGACAATAGAGAATGTCTGTTTCAATCAGCACAAAATCTAGCAGGCAAAACTATGTACCCATAGCATATACCTCTGAGTAAAGGACAAAGCGGAGTGACTGACAATAACATCATGGGCCTGGGAACAAGATAGATTCATGATCTGGGTGTTGGGAATTGAGAGTGAAGGTTAATGGGAGAAGCTGCCATTGTGTGTAGCTACCAAGTTGGAGGGCAATGGGAAAAGGACTTGAAAGATTCTTCTTCTGTGTTCATATGCACCACTCTTTGGGGGTTCTCAGGAAATAAAGAATGAAGAGTGTCTTGTACTGTGTGTCTTTGAATATGAGAACAAAGAGTGAGCCAAATAAGGCCTAACCCAATTTATATGAGTTACACCACCCTTCCTAAACTTAAGACCTTAGTAGCTCCACATGTGCAATTATTGCACAGAACTCTGGAAATCTCACCAGCTTTCTCGCATGACCTGAAAACTCTCATCCATGCCAGTGTTGTTAACTCTTTTTCTTTTGGCAATTCAGGAGACAGATGACATTCCCATGTGTAATATATATTCTCATGATTCACTCAGGGTTTAGAGACATTTCTCTAACTCTAATTCTTTCTCCACAAACTAAGAAAACAATGCTAGTGAGTGTCACATCAGTATAAAGAAATTCTTGACTGCATTTTGATCTGTATTTGAGAATAGAGATTAATTTCCCCAATTTAGCTGTCTTTACTGATTCATCTCTAGGGTAGGGCAACTAGGGTGCCACCCTGGATCTGGTACTTGTAAGCCGGGCAGTGAAGGTATTGTACCTTATTTCTCTTTTTTGAATGTAATTAAAATCACTTTCAAAAATTTTACCTATAAGGATATCCTAAGAGACTTTTGAAAATTGCTGACATTGTAATCTCCTCTCAAGTTGTAACAGGGTAGTCCCCAGGAAAGGGGGAAGTTCCAGAATCCCTGTTCCTTCCTAAGTGGGTGGGGAGGGATAATAAGATGCTGGAGAGAGGAGGAAAGGATAGAAGGAAGGGAAGAAGAAGGAAGCAGGATGGAGAGCAGCAAGGAGGTGTAGAGGAGGCAAATGGAGCAGAGCGACATGTGAAGAAACTGTACTTGCTTTTTGGTCTTGGACTGGTTAGAACAGATGTGGGTGAGAGACCCATGGGGAGCTTAATAATTGCAGCTTCATCTTGATTTTGATTTTGCTCTTTTCTTCCTGGATTTGTCTGACTCTTTCTGACCCTTTTCTATGGGTCTCCACTGAAAGGTCCTTTAGACTTGTGGCAGACTTTTGGGCCTTGCTTTGGGCCAATCTTATTTGGCTGGATTTTTTCCCTCAAGGAGATGGGTAACTTTGGATGCTTAACTTAGTAATTATATTCTTTGTTCTTTCTGTATTGTACCCTAATTGTATTAAAGTTCCTGTCCATTAAAGGTCTTATATGTTTGTCTTGATGCAGTGGATGGCAGAACCCAATTTGAGAGGGCAGGTTTGGGGGTTTTGGGGTGCCCCTCTCCCTGTCCTGTAACAAAGTGAGATTAGCTTGGTTGCAAGCACATCAACTGAATTGTCAGGGTCTCACACTCATTTGGGAGTGCCCTGGCTCTTTGTCAGGTTCAAATGACAATCATCTCACTTGAAAGTAGGTTGCACTATCTTTCACCTTAAATAGCCCCTTTACCTTTAAATTAGAACTATGCATCACAGGAGAGTAAGATATTTGTTCATTCACTCATTAACCAGTTGTTTATTTAAACATTTACTATACACAGACACTATTTATAGGCTCTGGGGATTTAGTAGTGAATGAAAATTGATTTCTGTTTTCAGGAGGTTCTCATTCTAGTGGGTGGAGACTCACATTAGACAGGAAATGGGAGCACTGTTGGTTCATTTGCTACCTCTTTCCACTCGTTGAGAGAGCGACCAAAATTACCTAAAATGCGCTAAGCATTCTAGATACTTTCACATAAACAATATCGTTTAATTTCTCCAATAATTCTGCACAAAAGTATATTATCTTCTTTTTATAGATGCATAAATAACACAGTTCATTATAGTATTAAAAGTTAGGAAGCAATCAATATGCACAATAAAGGAAACTTGTTAAGTAAATTATAGTAATCCATCAATAAAATACTATATTATGCTGCTATTGTAAAGATACCCATGTGCTAATAAGAAAAGTTCCCTGGGGTCTCCCTGGTGGCACAAAGGGTTGAGCACTGCACTGTGAAGCATCTGCAGCCATTGCAGTATGAGTTTGATCCTGGGCCAGGGAGGGACCCACATGGCGCAGCAGACCTCTCCTGCCTGGTCCGCTGCTCCCCTCACAGTGTATTTCAGTTTGTCCACCTGTTCTGTTTCCCACTCTGTCTCTGGTGAATCCTTTCACCCCCCCTCTCTTGCCTCTGGCCTGTACCCTGGTTCTTGTATGCATAGATAAATAAATCTTTAAAAAAGAACATTTGTCCGAGTTAACTTAAAAAAAATTCAGAACAGAGATTAAAAATCAGCACTAGTTTATATTTTCTTTTTATAAAAGATAGCCATTCACTTATGTTTGTACTTAATCATGATCAATTCTGGGAAAGGGGACTGGTAATGAGAGGAATACTTACTTTTTGTTGTATATCCATTCTTTTGAAGGTTTTTTGAAATGTTAATCATATTCATTATTTAATTTCTCAGTTAAAACGCTAGTCAATAATTTTTAAAAATGTTGATTCACCTTCTGGGAGCTTTAGGAATATAATTGGTTTACTCAGTGTCATGGGAATTTAGTTCCTAGGTTTCAATTTAGGAATAGAGATAGATAAATGTCATGTAAAGTAAAAACAGGTTAACTTGTATGCTTTTCGGTAAATATGTGTGTTTGCTTATACTGGTGTTTAAACGCAGAGGGAATCCTAAAGGAGGAGACCCAACTTAAACTGCCTGGTTTAGAAAAATTGCTAATGTTTCAGACTTTGTATTCACAGTACATAGTCCAATGCTTGGCACTAGAAGATAATTAACGTTTGTTAAAAGCATGTGAGTTGATCTGAGGATATTAGAAGTGAGAATGCAACGCAGGTGATTTGGGAAGAAAATGGTTTCTAGGGTTTATGATATGGTTTGATCATCTTGGTTAGATGAAGATGTAAGAGAAAATATGGCTCAGAATATAAATTACTCAGTTCCTTCTTATCCCCAGTAGGAAAGCATATCCCCCAACTTTGCTGATTTGGAAAATCCTTATTTTTTGCAAGGACTTTATTCCCTTGCTTGCTATTTGTCAGCATTCTGCTGACAGGTCTTGTTCTTTCTCTGTCCTTAGCCCCTTTTTTTTTGTTTTTCTTGTTAAAAGATCTATTTAAAAAAAAGGCAGTTCAGTAGCTCAACTATTTCAAAATCTCATTTCATCTCATTCGTCATTTATTAATGGGCCTATTTTCTTTCCACTGTTTCTTATCCCCCAGATATATTTAAGGAAATTCTTTTTAAATCCCTGGGGCTATTATTACATCACTAGTTCTTTTTACTGCCGCCTTTAAAAAAAAAATCAGACTCAAACTTTAATCACTCTATATATCACTTCCCCTCCCCCCGCTTTTCTATTTCAAGTAATTTTTTTTCTCTTCTAAATCTAGTACTCTGAAAAATCCCTAGTGAATCCAAGCTGAATGTATTTTTGTTTTGAGAAATTTATCAGATGAATTATAATTTATTACTGCTTACCTCTAGGTTATTTAAGGACAGTCTGGTCTTTTTTTAGCAGATAAGTTCCTATATCTTCTATCATTAGGGTGCACAAAGATGCAGCTTTTTGTCTATTTAATATTTTCCTGTAATTTTGATGTGATAGGGTTATTTATTTTAAACAAACCCTATCTTCTGAACATGTTTCTTAACTATGTCCAATTCTAAGGGATATTTTAATGTTCCTTTGCATTTCCATATTCACTTGGTGCTGTTGAATAGTAGACTCAATAAAAGAAAAAAATCCTTTGCTATCAGGATAGTGGAAAGAACATTAGGTTCAAAATTAAGAATCCACTGTTAAGCTTTCTTGTCCCAAGTACTTTTTGATTTGAGGTTGGCCTGTTTTTCTCCATCCAGAATCAATCATTCCCCTTCCCCTCTCTTCTTATCTGATATTGAAAAATTGCATAAGAAATTTTGCAAAGCACTATGAAAGCCTGTGAAAAAGGGCATTATGTAAATGTCCGGTGTTATTATGCTGGAATTTTGCCATTTTGCTGTTTGCAAGGGAATAAAATTTAAAATAATATTATCTCCTTTCAACCTTCAGTTCAAGGAGGTTTAGTTACCAAAATATTGGGACAATGCTTTTTGTAGGTTAGGTCTGTAGCAAAACTCCAGGACTCTATATTTGTGCTCTCCCCTTTCTTTATGGTGATTATTGTCATTATTATTATGTTCACCCTCTTGGGAAAGTCATAGCAATGGGGGATTTAAGGGCAACATAAGCTTCCTTTGGTTATTTTTCTTAGATGAGGAAAAAAGCACAAAAGAGAGGGGCTAGGCTCTAGTCCAAATAACTCAGTTTACACATTCTGATGATGAAAATAAAATTTGTATAAATATTGGCACTGTGTATATAAGTTATATTTGGTATATATAGCTTCTTGAACCACGGCAAGGTAAAAGGCTCTACCGGGCATTCTTAGGTATAACAGAGGTGGTATACCACATTGGGCAATTTAAGGACACAAAAGCCCAGACTCAAAATATGTCCTGTTTCCTGGATGTCACAGTATGAAAACTCCATCATGAGATGTATTCTACTGGGTTACATTTACAGTCAACTGTTTTCTGTGGAGCCCCTGTGTGAGCAACTAATTTGCTGTACATGTGCAAAGGGTTTATTCTCAAATCTTCATAAAAAAGATGACTTCTGGAAGAGAGGTTTTGAAGGATGAGTAAGAGTTTATAAGCTCAGTGCCTTATGCAGTTAACATAAATGTGAAGTAGATCAGATACAGTAAGTGCTAAACTGCTGTGTTGCTGGATAAGAATAATATCTTACTAATTACCTATTAGAGAGCCAATGAAATGGCCAAACAAAACATATCCAGAGCCCTGTAGAAATCCTAGGCTACTATTGTGAGACCTCAGATTTAAATAGACAGAGGGAGCAGAGTGAGGCAATAGAGATTGAAGGAGTAATAGGGAAACAGAAAATAGGGAAAATTCAAGACTTGCACGTTATCTAAGAACTCTACTGGTACTGATTAAATTATCATGGGGACTGGCATTATTTAAAAAGCAAGGTATAAGAAATGACCTCTACTCCTTTGAAGTAATAAAACTGGTAGTGCAAGATCTGGTAGCCTAAAGTGAGCAAAGGGCATCTTAATGGTTCAGAAATATTTCCCATAAATATTTCACTATTTATGCTAACACATTCTTCTTTAAAATGCAGATGTCTATCAGCAAATTTTAAATTACCTTATATAACCTAGCTGATATTAACCCCAAAGAGAATAGAAAATTATGTAGGGTGAGAGAAGGGGAAAGTTTAGAACTTGAAGATTGGGTGGAAGTCAAAATTGCAGGTGGGTGTGAGTGCTCTGGCAGGGTGAAGGCAGTTGAAGAACTATAGGTATGGGGGTGGGTACTGCAGCAGAGGGAGGAAAGAAGCTTTGCCTATTGTGCAGTTTTGCCTGGGGCAGCTAATTGCTGTGCCCAGAAATTGCCTCGGAAGCCTTGGGCAATATGCAGTAGGTTTTCCCTGAAGCCTAGTTTATCAGGTTAAGTTAAAATTTGGTAGGGAGCAGAGGAGAGGAATGATGAGCTGAAAGAATTCCTAAGCTGAAAGAAACCTCAAAGGTCACTAACTTTTCCAATAAAGTGTCTCTAATGTTAAGAGGGGGGAACTCAAATCTCCAGGAATCAGAATTTGTCCTAAAGTAACCCACCACTAGTCAAATATTTGAAGTCTCTTGGTTTATCTTCAAACTTCAGGTAAATATTGTATTTGATCCAGTATTTCCATGTTTGTTTTAATATAAAAAAGATTTAAAATTTCTATACCTAATTCAACAGTCTCCAGATAAAATTCCCTAGGTCTTATCCCTGACATTTTGAATAACTTGGCCAAGATATATAGCCACCCTGCCCTATATCAAATTTGAGTCAATGGGGGAGGGGAGGGGATAATAACAGGGCTAGATAATGAAGAAGTGAATATTTCAAAGTGGGGCAAATCCAGGGGGAAGGGGATGACCCAGTGAGTCCTCACCTATGTGCTTAAGAAAGAACTAACAACAAAAGGATTTATTTACATAAGGAGTAGGAAAAAAGGAGAGTTGAGAGAGAGAAGAAAAACAGATTCATTAACTGGCATAAGATCAGACATGTGTTATCCCAGATAGCATCTGTTGAGTAGAGTTGAGGGTGCCATCGGAGACTAGCAAAAAGGAAGGAAGGAAGGAAGGGAGAGCAAGTCTATGCTCTGTGGTTTTTTTTTTTTAATATTTATTTATTTATACATACAAGAGCTGGGGGTACAGGCCAGAGTCCAGGGTGGTGAGAGGATTCACCAGAGACAGAGTGGGGAGCAGAACAGGCAGACTAACTGAAATACACTGCTGAGTGGAACAGCAGGCGAGGCAGAAGAGATCTGCCCTGCCATGTGGGTCCCCTCCCTGGCCAGGGGCAGCTATTGAACTCGTGCTCCAGTGACTGTGGTTTGCTTCATAGTGCATTGCTTAACCCACTGCACCACTAGGGAGGCCCTGTGCTCTGTGTTTTAAGGTCAACATGGTCCACCCCTAACTTCCAGCAGCCTAAATTCAGGGAGTCAGAGGAGTGAGTCTGGAAAGCTCTAGCTAGACTATAAACATCATCCACTGACTCAGACATTGCTCCTCCCTGTTCTCTATCAATTTGGGATAGAGGGTACTAAAAGGGAAAGTGGGAAAGGGGTTCACCTTATAATTTTTTTTCCTAGAACTGGGTCTGGTATGAAAAATATATAAAGGGAAAGATTCTAACATTCATCAAGTCTCTACCATGTGTTCGTGCATTGTATTGGACACAAATAACACCTTAATTTTCATAGAAATTGTGGAACAGATTATCACCATCATATAATACAGGGATTAGCAAGTCCTGAGTTAACTAGCCATTTGCCTTTATAAAAGGTAAGAGGCATAGTTAAAATTAGAACTTAGGTGTGTCTGACTAACACTGCCTCTTTTCCACAGACATTTATTAAAAGTCTTTAACATACAAGGTACCATGTTAGGTGATCTAGGGATTTATGAAGAAGGAGCTGGTTTTCTCCATGTTTTCAGAACTTTTATTAAAGTTTCAATCTGATAAAGAAGGGGGGGAGATCACTCATAGTCATGCAAATTAAAACATTCTCAAAAGTTCTTAAACCTTTTTTATAAATTAGGTGAGATGCAATACATGTCCAAAAATTTTTTTAAATTATTTATGGCTTTACATGACATACAGGTCGATGTCCTTAAGCTTTCTCAATATATTAATAAGTTCATCAAAAACAAAACCAAACCAAAACACCTGAGTTTGTATTATTTTCTTCAAAAGTGAATTTCAAAAATACATGTTAGAAAAATATTAAACACATTCTGTTGTTTTTGTTATAGAAATTGTGTCTTTAAGAAATTGTGGGCAGTCCCAAGAACAAGAGAAATACATGTCTTCTGAAGACTAAATAGTGGTGGCACATTTATTAGTTAATATAGAGTAAGGAATGACCATTTTATCAACTTAATCTAAACATTCATATGTCAATTGTTCATAGTCTTCAACTTAATTTCCACCTTTTTGTGATATGTATAAAGGTATTGATGATATCTGACAGCAGTCACATCTTCTTTGAGGTATTTTTTTTCTGTATACTTTCATCCAGATAGCTATTATAATTTATGAGCTCATGTTGATTTTTCATCACCACATCATGAAATCTAATATGTTCGGAAAAAACTGATCTAAAATTTACTGCCACCATGGTACCATGTTCTGATTGCCAGTTTGCTGAGAGGTAGGTACACTGGTCTTCATGACTTAGTTTTCTACTTTTTAATACTTCAGATCTACAGAAACCAATGCACATAGATCAATAGTATTAAATGCATATCAACTTACCACTTCCCGTCCATGTTTAATAACAGAAAATTATTAGAATGTTAAAATAGTAAGTTTTATGTTATATATATATTTTACTACAGTCAAAAAAAATGACAGATATGACAAAGTAGGAATATAAACTTACATATTATAAAAATGATATTTTTGATGTTATAATCACATATAAAACAATAAATAATATTTATAAGTATGAGAAAAACACATGTACACAGGAAGGAGTTAAATGTCCCTTAAAACCTAAACAAGAAATATAGTCATGAAAATATTTACATAGAATTAAGTAAAAAACTGGACCACAATGTTCATGAGGAAATTGTTCATTGGTGTGTTTAACTTACACTATTTGGCATAGTATGTGCTCAACAAATATTTTTTGAATGAAGAACAAGATTATTTCAGCTCTGAGGTTCTTTTCTTATTTGTCCATTTAACCTATTTACCTTCTAGAGCAAGTTACATAATTTATGCTTGATGTTTCCATGTTTTTGGTTTTTTCAGAACACAGTGACTGAAGGTATGATTATGAAACTCTTGGTAAGTTTCATGTTAAAAACAACAAAAAAGAAATTGATTCAGGAAATGGTTCTGTAAATAATTGTTTAAAAATATTTTAGAAGACTTATTTTTAAAAAGGTATTTAAAAAATACCTTTATTACCAGATTAGAGTGGGTTATATGAAATTGCCATTTTCTGTAAGTCAAAATAGGAAATTTTATATGATTTGATTTTGTTTTATAAATTACTGGCTAATAATGCCTATAGTTTCAAGTGATGGAAACACTGAAGCCTGGGGGAAAATGTAATATTCATTAAAGGGCTCTTTTCCAAATACCAGTTACTGAAAAGTGATTTCAAAAATAAGAACAAATATTACAGCCCTTCATTAAAGTATGTGAAGTGGATATCCTTACTACTAGCTTTTATAGTTAATTGCAGAACTTCTACAGGAGACTATGGAATGAAAATTTTAGTGTATTGTAAAAAAGATTTAAGGACCTTAAATATTGATTACCTTAACACAGGACATTTCATTCCATTTATGAGGTTAAAACAAGCACTCTTAATTATTATGGCTAAGAGGGATGGTCAAAGCATGTATTCCATAATTAATGTAATAATAAAATGAGCCTATAATTTGTTTTGAAAATACTATCGATGGTTATAAAAACCAGGAAAATTAATTTTGATAATTCACTAGCTGAAATAATTTTAAATCCCTAAATGATCATAATCTTTTGAATGGCTTAGTCCAGGGCAAGAACAGGGGCCCCATATTCACAACAACGACCATGGACAATACAGGAAATACAACTGTGTTACCAAACCCATTAGAGTGGGCTCCCCTCTTGGCTCACAGGGTGCCTCCTGCTCTGTGTGATGAGACCCCATTTGGAATAGTAGAGCAGAAATTGTATTCTGGAGAGACTGGAGAAGTGAGAATTCACATTCTAAAGTCATCGCCCCAAAAAGAAGTAGATGAAAGAGGGCCTCTTTTGTGACTTAGGGGTTAAATCTTAGCACTGTCATCACTAAAGCCTGAGTTCAATCTGGCCAAGGAGCTGACACACATATGGAGCAGCAGACCTCTCCTGCCTCGCTTGCTGCTCCCCTCAGCAGTGGATTTCAGTAGATCTGCTTGTTCTGCTCCCCACTCTGTCTCTGGTGGTCCGGCTCACCAGAGAGCAGATCCTGGCCTGTACCAGAGTTCTTGTATGCATAAATAAGTAAATATTGAAAAAAATAAAAGAAAGTAAACGAAGGATTTAGAAATTGTGGGGAGAGGGGCTCGGCATGTGCAGTTACTTCATTTGATAATATTGGTTGTTTCACATTTTTTTTGGTTGTTGATTCAGTTAAGTTCAGCTTCAAAAAGTCCTGGGATCCATCATTTTCTTTGACACTCTGAACACAACTGTGGGATTTTCACTCTGTTAAAGATTAACTTGAAAGATACACCAAGGAAAGCACAAAAGGCGCTATTATTTTCTAAGAGCATAACGTGATGGCCTGATTAGCTGGCTGTAACTTACATAAGTCATTGTGGCCCAGCACATCTTTCCTGTTTATTGAACACTAAGTTTCAATATGCTTGATAAAAAAATGTTGCATGTGCTTGGAAAATGGAGACATTTACTTCTGCTATCATCTAAAACACCTTTAGATCCTTATCTCTGCCACAAGAGAAACCCCAGGGAAAAGTCCTTCAAAACTGAGCAGTATAATGGGGAGAATTAGAAAGTACAGACTGCTACTCCTACCTTCTAGTTGTCACAAGTGTGTCTCCTTTCTTCTCCTGATCTCTGCTTAGCAAGGAAGACAATGGGTGAATGTACTTGTTAGTAGACCCTTCCAGTGTTAGTGGGAGATGTGAATGGGTGATGTACAACATTTTGGTAAGCATAAAACCTTCCAGATGTTTTCTATGTTTAATAATATTTACCAATACGTTTTAAAAAAAGATAGTGTCATATTGCACAGGCTGCAGGTTAGCCTGTTTTTTAGAACGTCAAAAAATATTTATGAACTTCGTTTTCTGTCAATCATTATTTTTTTGCAACATTCTTTTTAGAGTTTTTGAAGATTGTGTTGTGTTTGTGGTGCTCTGCAATTTATCCAACCAATTCTTACTGTTGTTCACTAAGCTTTTCTGAATGTATTTTTTCACCATTAACAACACTGCAGTTAAACCTGAGCATCAATTCCTAAATTTTTAAAAGATAAATTTAGAAAAAACCTTGAAGAAGGATTTTCTGGTTGACAATGAAGATTTTGAGTGATTTCCTTGAGAAAACATTTAGCTTCTAAAAGCAGAATTAAAGAAAAATTAAGGGACAGGAAGGTCGACATTTTTGCTCTGGGGAGCTTCTGAAGAGTCAAGCCTAGCCAGTTTAGACACATGGAACAAATATTTGCTATCTCATACTTAGACAATTATTTCAGACTAACGCCAAAAAGACAGGTAAGGGGAGGAAATCTGAAAATGGTTAATATTTTTTGAGTATTTATTTTGTACCCGGTTGTGCTTTAAGCATTTTTTTGTGTGTTATTTCACTTTATTTTTACCATAACTCTTATGAGATAAGTAAGGAGCAGAGGCGAGAAGAGTCAAACAACTTTACGAAGGTCTTCTGTTGGGAACATGACCAAGCACAGAGTCTTTGAGCTCTCTACCGGGCATTGTTGCCTCCTGTTTTTCTGAATTTGTTTGGAAAATGGAGAGCTCTCTACAGGGCATTGTTGCCTCCCATCCCCACAAGAAGCTGCTGTGACAAACTAAGAAAGTCCCAGAATAAAAGAATCTACAGTGCAGAGCCATACGCCATATCTTTTTAAAAACTTCTACTTTTATCTTTACAAACAGTTTGAATATTCTACCCATACCACATTCTCTCTTGGTAGTAGGTACACTGACCTTAGCTTTATTTTTTTTTTTTTAAGATTTATTTATTTATGCATACAAGCACTGGGGTACAGGCCAGAGGTGGGGGGTGAGAGGATTCACCACAGAGAGCGGGGAACAG
>JAGFMF010011823.1:2967274-3067872 GCA_019455555.1 Galemys pyrenaicus
TCCCCTCCCTGGCCGGCAGCAGGGATCGAACTCGTGCTGCGGTGGCTGCTGTTTGCTTCATAGTGCGTTGCTCAACCCACTGCGCCACCAGGGAGGCCCTGACCTTAGCTTTAAGTATTTTACTTTGTCACTAAACATAGATAAGTCATTTTAAAAATTGTTCTATATAATTATAATGTATTGTGTAAAGTGTTGTTAAAGTTTCATTACTGAATTCCCATAGCTGGTAGAAATAAATAATTCTTTCTATATGATTGTACTTGATCAGGACATTGCTGAATCCTCATTAGATATATTCTTTATGTGTCCAATAAAATCAGCCTGTTAGGGGGAAAGGTAGTCCTGAATGGATTACACAGATCGGTGTGTGGACTCCAACCCCCACTCCAGACCACCAGTGTTCCAGAGCCACAAATCCGATAAGACGATTATCGAAAAGTGGATCACTGGGAACTGAAGGTGGAGTTGAGCAGCCAGACTGGCTATAAAACCAGAGAGGTGAGCCTTGGGCTCTCTCTTCCTTTGGAGCCATCTCACTTTACTCAGAGTCAGCTCTCAACGCACCATTGCATTCCAGCTCAGAAGATCTGGTAGGATATTTATGGATTTGTATCCCTCTCTTTCTCTTGGTGTTATTTCTACTTTATTCCCCTTCTTTTGTAAAATAAAACCCTTTAATAACTTTTGTCACGTGTGCCTGAAGTTGGGACTTATAAAAGTCTGATTGCGCGGGTGAGGACCCAGTGAGGGAAACCCATTTTATATTAGGGTTGTCCTGTAACAAGTCCAGGATGCATAGATGCACCCAGGAAGAGTGTAATAACTGTCTAATCCAGGAATTGATGTTATACAGGTTTTGATTTTCAAATAATACATAAAAATATTTTTATCCTGAAAAATACCTGACAGTTTTCAAGTCAACATAGTCTGCAGAAAACATGGACTCCTATAACATTACAAACTTATTTGGAAATAGTTTCACAGATGTAATTAAGTTGAGGTAAAATTGATTATGGTGTGCCCTAAACCCAATCATCAGTGTCTTTATTAAATGAGGAGAGGCAGAGACAAGAGACAGAGAAGAAGCCCATGTGAAGATGAAGGCAGAGATTGCAACGATGCAGCAGTTAAGACAAAGAGCACCAATGATTGCTAAGAGCCAGCGGAAACTAGGAGGAGGCAAGGGGAAATTCCACCCAGAGCCCAGAGTTTTTGGAGGAAGCAGGTCCTGCTGACAACTTCATTTCAAAATTTTAGCCACCAGAGCTATGAAGGAATATGATTTATGTTGCTTTAGGTCACCACATTTGCAGCCTTGGGTGCATTTATAACTCCGACTTCAATTCTATTTTCCTCCCCTTGCCTTGACTCTCCAGTGACACTTTTCCTTCTGTTCCTAGTATTGGAATACCCAGCTGTTCTCTCCTTGGGGTTTTTCACTAGCTGCTCTCTGTTTGGTATGCTCATCCCCGATTTCTGCCTGATCCTTCATCAGTTCTCTGATGTTAGCTTCAGTGTTATTCTATCTGAATCCTTCCTCAATCACTCACCTCTATAAGAGCCCCCACACTCTCGATCATAGCACTGAACTTTGCACCTTGTACATCTTGACATTTCTTATTTGTTAATATATTTATGGAGCCTGTCACTTTAGCCACATGTGGCTAAAAAGTAAATTTAAATTCATTCAAATTAAATAAAATTTAAAATCACAGTTTTCAAACTACATTAACCACATTTCAAGTTCTCAGTAGCCATGTAAAGTTACCACACTCAACAGCACTAATATCAAACATTTCTATCATTGCAAAAAGCTCTGTGAACACTCTTGCTCCAGAAAAAGAGGAATCTTGTGTTCCTATTACTTTGAGTTCATGTTATATATAATAGAAATCAGGTAAATATCTCTTGAATAAAAATGAATGAGTTAAAGAAAAACATTGCTAAGCCTTAATATGATGAGCTCTGTGAAAGGAAATGGCAACCTCACTGCTAACGGGAAGCAGTTGACTTTAATTGAAGGGACAACTTCTGGTCACCTTACCTTTCCATCTGGGCAGAGTTGATACAACCAGCGTTGTCATTGATTATATTTTTTGTTTGTTTACTCAGTAAACATTCAAAAATAGATCTGGTTGTAAAGTTTTCAACACATTCTCTCATCTTGAGTAGTGGCTTCTTTGGCTCATCAATAAAAACTTTTAGTAAGGCTTTCTTGAGAAGTGGAGAAGGACAGATGGGGATGTGGGTTGAATACTATCTTTTGTGCAGTATAGTATTTTCTCTAGATGTCTAAAAAGACAGTGTTATCAATCTCAGATTTCAGTAATCATTTCTCAGTGCTTTGATTAATGTGGGTGTAAAATGTGTCTGATGTAGCAGCATGTGTCTGAAACATTTGAAGACAAGAAGAGTCAAAAATATTTTAATTTTTAAAAATGAATTTTAAATAAGCTAAAAAGGACTGAAATTACTTAACAACAGGTTAATATTACATGCTCACATTATAGGAAAAAGTGACAGTGGAGATACACTGTCAAATTTGTTGGACAAATTAGGGTCAATATATATATGTATATATATTAAGATGTATTTTATTTATTTATGCATACAAAAGCTTGGGTGTGGGCCAGAGGTACAGAAGGGTGAGAGGATTCACCAGAGACAGAGTGGGGAGAAGAATAAGCTGTTCTACAAAAATAAACTGCTGAGGGGAGCAGCAGGTGAGACAAGAATGGTCTACTGCTCCGTGTGGGTTAGCTCCCTAGCCAAGGATCAAACTCATGCTACAGTGGCTGTGGAGAACTTCGTAGTGCTGAGAATTAACCCCTTCCACCACCAGGGAGGTCCCAGGGTCAGTATATTTTTAAATAACTAAGTCTTTGGCTATAAGATTCATGTTTTCAAATCATTGCAATAGGTTAAGATTAAACTGAGTATCTGATACTGTGCCTGCATTTAAAAAAAAAATCTCAGTTTCTCTTCTACCCATTCTTCTATTTTAATACTCAGAGATCTATCAAAGTTCTTACAAGGATGCTCATTTGTAAAATCAGAGAAATATTACCTCACGATCACCTGTAACTAAAGCTAGGGACTCACAACTAATCTGAAGACTATCTCAGTATGGGTAAACTTGAATAATATTTAGTACATTGACCTATTTCTTATTCCAAAATTTATCACTGAATGTGGTTAGGGTACTGTGAAAATGTAATAACCAAAGTTTAGTCGGAAATAATATACAGATGTTCCATGCATTATTACCTAATTAGACTACAATATTTCCAAATCATAAACTTTATGATTTTAGAGTAATTGCTAATGTTTTTACATGCAATTGGAATAAAGGAAAACACAGGGAACTAGGGTAGCACTTTTTGAGGTAAAATGAATAAAGAGTGATGAGAGAAAGAAAAGAGAGGAGAGAGAAAGAGAGAGGAATGAAGAAATGAGAGGGTTATGTCTGATTTTGGAAATCTAGAAAATGGAATCTTGAAAAGACTCAGGAAGTTCTGTCCACATTCTGGAATAGGTCATCTTTATCTATTCTAGATCTTCTTTAACTCTTCAGTCCCAAGGGGTAGCTCAGCATCTGTGTTGTGTTCAGTGACCAGGATCCCAAGACTGAATGATGAAACTCCTCTGGTAGAGGTGAGGTTACCTCATACCTAATGGGTAAAAGTTAAGAAAGGCATGAGTATTAGCATGCAAACTGAGAGGCACACAGGACCCCCAAACTTGCAAGCTTTAAGTGGGTTCTTCCATCTACCACATAAAGACATTCTCTTGGGAAAAAAAATCTTTGCATCCCATACAACTGACAAGGGACTGATCACAAAGATATACAAAGAACTCATAGGACTCAAGAAAATCAAAGCAAATGACCCAATCAAAAAATGGGCAGAAGAACTTAAAAGATACTTCACCAAAGAGGACATACAAATGGCCAACAAGCATATGAAAAAATGCTCAACATCTCTCATAATTAGGGAAATGAAAATTAAAAACCATAATGAGGTACCACCTTATACCGATAAGATGGCATAAATTAAAAAACCAATGACAACAAATGCTGGCAAGGATGTAGAGAAAAAGGAACTCTACTACACTGCTGGTGGGAATGCAAGTTAATCCAAACACTATGGAAGGCTGTATGGAGGTTCCTTGGCCTACTAGGGATGGAACTACCATATGATCTGGCAATCCCTGTCCTAGGGATCTACCCAAAGGACACAAAAACACCAATCCAAAAGACTACCTATACCCCCATGTTTATTGCAGCATTATTTATAATTATTTATAATTGGTAAGACCTGGAAACAACCCAAATGCCCAAAAGTAGAGGACTGGATCAAGGGGATGTGGTACATATGCACAGTGGAATACTATTCAGCAATCAAAAACGATAAACCAGGGCCATCTATAGAAACATGGATGGAGCTAGAAGGAGTTATACTCAGTGAAACAAGTCAGAAGGCAAGAGAAAAATATCAGATGGCTTCACTTTTAGGAGGAATGTGAAAGAATAACAACTATAACAAAAAATAAAAATGAAGAAAACAAAACAAGAGAAAGCTCAAGGAAATGGGCAATTACAAGCAAAATCAACCAACCAAACAAGTAAACTCAACAAGATCAAAAGGTTAAAGATAGACCAAAGGGAATATGGGGGAGGGGGTAGCAAAGGGAGGGGAGGGCAAAGACGGGGAGAGGGCAGAAAGAGCACAAGGGACTGAGGTGATGGTGCACGGGTGAAATGGTGGTGGGAACTTCCTGGGGACTACAAATGTTGTCAAATACAATTAAATAAATCTAATGAAAGAAAAAAGACAAAACATTCTTTTAGTGTGAAAGAACTTTAATAGAATTAGTATACATAGAAAGGAAAGGATAATAGTTTCCCAATAAAACACCAAAAGTTTCCCATCCCCTGTCGGTAAAAATGCCCAGCCTAAGAGGGTTGATCCCACATGGAGTCACCGTGGCCCAAAAACAAGGGTAAGCCACCTTCTGCTGGGAAACAGGAAAGGGACAGAGGGGCCAGCCAGACATGGGACAATAGAAGTAAAATTAAAGTACAAATCAATTTAAAGGCTGCCATTGTCAGCCTTCACATGGGTCTCTCACCTGCATCTCTTCCAAGTATCTGTACATGTCTCAACTCCTTGTGTCTCCTTCTATGTCCCCCAAGTCTTTGGTGCAAGTCTAAAGCTGAGACGCAGTCAAATCCTTCCACAAATGTCTCTATGCTTCATATGCCTCCTCCTGTGTCCCCTTCCAAGTCTCTTCTCTAGTCTTCTTCAGTTTCTCCTCTCTGCTCAGCTCCACCCTTCATTAGGTGGGGCAGGAAATACGAAACCTCCCTTTTTTATAGAGATCACACTGTAACATGAGGGTTGCACTACAGTTATTCTTGGAACCCTAATGAGTAGTGCCTTAAAGTCACTCAGTTTCAGATCCACCAGTGTAGGAAAGAGTGATTCCTTTCCATGGGAAAACAAAAGCAACAATAACAATGAAGAAACAAGATGTGTTGTTTAGGGGTGCAGAAAGTGACTGTCCTCCATTACAGTCAATATTTCTTAGGGGAATCCTTATATTTTTCCCTTGCTGTATGCGTTTTTCTTCTGGGAGAAGACAGTGAGGACAGCAGAGCCAGGGAAGAAGAAATAGGCAAAGGAAAGGAGGGACAAAATATAACAGTAACAAGTATTTGTGAAGATCCCAGATACACCTGGAAGCAAGATCTTTCACACCATCTGGCAAATACATATTTAGATAGATGATAATTGGAAAAATAGCTATAGATAGGTAGACAGACATGAAGCACAACTTATAAAAATGCACTTCCCATAAAACCAAATGTAGCCCCTTCCTGTACATAACCAAAAGAATTCCTGTCCCCTTTTCTTTGACCTGTTGAAGTGGATCTTGATTAAAAGGTCTGGTTTCCAGTAGAGAAGGGAGACTGAGGGTGGATATAATAGAGAGGTGCAAGAAAGAGGAGGAAAAGCAGGTGGCCACTGTTCCTGGTGGGTTGGGGCTGCTTAAGGTCCAGGCAATTGGTGAACTGAGTTTGAACTGGCTCCATGCCTCCTCTCCTAGACTTGAAAAATTGGTTGAGTTCCCACTTTATCTCCACTTTTCTTCTTCCTGTTTACTGTTCCTTCATTCTTTCCCAACTCTTATCAGTAAGTACAGAGAGGAAAGTTGCTGTGACAGCTCTCATTTTGAGTCTTTCTGCCTTTGACCCCTAACTTCTTATCCCAGGAAAAGCTTTGAGGAACCCACAGGACACATGACCCTATTTAACCTCTGCCAGGCACTCACTGTGCCTGGAAATTGAAGGACAGAAAAGGACAAATGACATTATTTTTCTCACTTTGTTTTCACTCAACTCTAAACTAAAAGGTAGATAGGAAAACAGTGATAAAATGAGAGTTAGGCAAATAAACAACTGTTCTCTTTTTCAGAAAATCTTTGCATGACAGATCTCAAATTGGACAAGTAGGATTAGCACTTTATATTGTATAAGCCATCTGTCACTGCAGGTTCAGAAAATCAAATAGCAGATCTAAAATACAGAAGTGATATGTTATTCTGCAAATGATAAGAGCAACATCCGTGGTTTGGGTGTTGCATAAATTGGAAATACGGGGTCAGAAGGAGCTAATCTCCTGATGGTCTAATTTTATCCTAAAATCTAGTCTAATGCCATTACATGATTTCTCTGCTCTAGAATCTTCAGCCTCTCTCAACTTCAATTATTTTCTTTCTTCTCACATATTTTCTGCTAAATTGACATTTTGAAAATTTTCAATTAAGCTTTTAAAGTTCACCTCTATTTTTCCATCATCTATAAGACTTTTGTTTCAGTAGAAGCATATGCTCACAATACACCACAACCATCTTCTATTCTTTGTTTTCCTTGTATTTGATCCCTTTGCATGGAATGTTCTGCTTTCTATTAACTTCATCTGCTCTAAAACAGCTTGACATCTTAGCAGAGTTCAAATCATCCAAGTTCAACACAGTTATTCCTGAATGTAACCTCACTGGTAACTATCTCCAACCTTCTATAGCTCTTAAAGGTCTGTGCAGTCTAGCTTTTGATTATACACACGTCCTCACTCTTAACTTGCATAGAATATGAAAGAGTGTTAGAGTCTAAAAAGCTCGATAGTATCTGTCTTGGCAGTCATTCAATAAATATATTCATTCACTCTTTCATCAATTCATTCCTTCTCTGTTGTTTTTGTATGTTATCTGCTTTTTCCCCAACAGGGCTGGCAGTTAATAAAAAAAGTCATCATTTTATTTCCTCTTCTATGTGTCCCTCACGGGACTTGGCACTCTGGAGAGCTCTCATTGGATAATCAATATTACCGACTGAATAATTGATCGACTAATGCACTTTTCATTTGGATTCCAAGTACAGAAGTCCTTGAGAGTGTCCTAGTTTTTCTCCAAGTGATCTGAAATGGCCCTCTACTGCATGGTGGAAAGTTCACTGTTCTTTTGCAGAGGAGAAAGTTGAAATATAAATGGGACATTACTGAATGTTACAAGTTAGAACTAGAGGTCAGGTCTCTTAACTGCTGGCTTTTTGAATTTGGATCCGTAGAGCTATTCTTTATTCTCAGATGGGTAGCTTTTGCTCACTTGTTAATCTCTGACAAATAGTCTGCAATGCATATTCTATGGCTATGCATCTCTTAATTTTAGATTTTGTTTTATTTTGAATAACTCACAGGTAAAAGTGTCCTTAATCATCATAGTTGGTTGCTTTTTATTTTTTCACTGACTTTAAGGTGAGGAGCTCTGCCACATAGGACCTTACTTATATGTTTGCTGTCAAGCAGAGTACTTGAACTTAGTAAGTGCTTAACATATTTTTGTTGAATGGATAAATAGTATCAGAAAAGCCACCTTTTGAACAACTAATGTACCTAAATCCTCTTTACAGCATTGAGGAAAGCTGAATTTATGGTTTTATTTCATTCATAGCAATCTATTCTTTTACATTGATTTAATTTAATTTTTTAAACAAAGCAGCATTATGTTATATCTTTGATGATATTTTCACAGTGTAGGATTTCTATCCTCAGCTGTAGTAGCCATAGCTCTTCCACCACCAGAGCACCCATGGTCCTCCACCATAGTTCATCATGATGTCCCAGCCTCCTCTAGAGGCTTCAGATCTATGGTTAGCTTTCAAGAATTGCTTTTAATGTTTGCCTTTGTCTGACCTTTTGTTTGGCTTCTCTGCTTAATATAAAAGTATAATTTTTTTGCAATGTTACTGTCCTTCAGGGATTACATAAGATATTGAACCTACCATAACATTGTCCTTGGTTCAATTCCTAAACTATAAGCTAAACTAGGTTTTAATCTCCAATCCACAGTTAAGAGTACAACACTTACATATTTAAAGAAAGAAAATAACTTTTCCCAACTGAAATAAGAAGTAATTTAAGGAGACGAAATTATTGGCCCCAAGTTAGTAAAAAGCATTTTATCCCTGACTCATCTGTGCCATATGGATTTCATAAGTGATGATTAGCTACTCTTAATCAGTTGAACATCCATTTAAGGGACAAATTGATTAGCTCCTTGCATAATTAACAGAACATTAAGTACATCACTTTGAGTTGGAAAAATTGTTTTGATTAAGAGCAAATATGCACAGTTTAACATTAAGTTATTAAATGGTATTATCTAAATCATTATTAATTTTTTTAACCAAAATATTAAGGAGGTGTTTGTCGCTAGCTCAGTGACCAATGTTTGCATTTTCATTTTTACTTGCTGGCATTGAATTTAATATACCTTTTCCATAAAGAGTAAGAACATGGTATATAAATAATAACCAACACTAGAATGTGATCAAACATTCAATTTGTATTTACTCTCTACTTAGTGAGATAGCAAACAACACAGCTCTAAGGCATAAAACAAAGGAAGTAATTAAATATTAAATTTTTATAAATCACTTCAAAAAAAATTAATGAAGAATTGGAGGGTTGGCAAGAATGTTAAAATGGAGAGAATAATTATCAAAGACATAACTATTCACGTAGAAGAAGATTCATGAGCCAATAGAAATCATGGAGTTGAACATGTAGAAATTTAAATGAGTAAATTTAAATCAAGAAATTACAAAAATGAAAGATGCTAAAGGATCTTCCTGCTGAAGCCAGGTCCACTCAAATGGAGAACACTGGGAAATGGATCTTATAATAATCCACGGGAGGGTCAGCAAAGTCATTTAAAGATGTGCTATCAGTAATGCATAGAAAATTGTACGAAGTTGCACAAACACACAATTAAAGGTAATCATTCAGAATGTTAAAGAGCCAGATGCTAGTTGATTGTGATGACACATTGGACACTGAGGCCCTAATTAGTCTTTTCAAGAAAATGTGCAGGTGTCAGTCAATTCTGGAATTGGTGTTGAACAGGACAAGTTAATAGAGATACTGGAATATTTGAAATTGATGATGCCTGAGGCAAGTTTCAAATGTTATTTGCAGAAATTTTGGAACTTAATGAACATGCAGGACATTCAGTTTAAGCTTATTTCTGAAACTGTACATGTGCTCAATATTTATCTTTTTAATTCATCTCAGATTATCAGTTCTAGTTTGAATAGGTTTAAAAGAAGTCTGTGCTGTAGGCTCTAATCAATAATAAACCAAATAACTAGGCAAAAATGGTTGCTTTAATATTACATCCTACTGGTTCACTGAAGTAGGTTTGGCTGTGATAATGTAAATATTGATAATTCCTGACTGCAGCTAAGACACATCATTTCTTTTTTTAAAATTTGATTATATTTATTTATTTTTTCTTACAATGTTTGCTTTCTTTTCTTGGTGTAGGTCCCATAGAATTCTCACCACCAATTCACCATGCACCATCACCATAGTCTTTTGTGCTCTTCCCGTTCCTGCCTTAATCCCAATACCCTCCCTCTTGCCTGCAGAATGTCTCTGTTAAGACTATATCATTTCTAAGAAATAGTCAAATAACATGCGTTCCATTTGATTAGTTTCTCAAATATTGTGTTTGTAAGTCCTGAACCAGCAAGTGGAAAAATATAGATCACTGATGCCAATTCAGTAGGTTTGGTGTGGGACCTGGAAATTAGCACTTTTGGTAAATACTGAGAGGTAACTCATGGACCATCCCTGGAGAACCATACAAAAGCCAAGGGTTCTTTGAAGGCAAGGATTGTTATTTATTTTTTAATTTGTTTTGGGACCTAATGTGATGATACTTCACAATAGTGAAAAATGATTTGTTGAGTGAATAAATAGGTGAACTTCTAATTGATTACTATTTCCCACTCTGGTTTATTCTCACTTAATGCCAATGTATTTCAACTCCCACAATATTTGTCTAGAAGTTCTAGTCTTAAATTCTAAATCCAAAAGGCAGACTTATGTCCTGTAGTTGAGATTCTTGTGCTTTCATCAACATTCAAAAAAATTCCTTGAGTTCACACTATGTAACAGGGATTGTTCTAAACACTTGAAATATATCAATGAAATAAACAAAGAGCTCTTCCCAATGCATCTTATACTCTAGAGGTAAGCATGTATCCTACTTCAAGTATGGAAACTTTAAAGTTATTTTCTGGGATTATAATTATACATTATAACTTTTTCACACCAAAGACTTCCTTATTGAGTCCTGAATTAAGTAAAAAATTCATTTTGGTAACTTTCAAAGCTGAGGAGAAGAGAGATTGGCTTAAAGCACCAGGGAGTTTTATTTTTGCACATAAATATTTATATGTGTAAAGGGGTGTGTAGTTAATTATAAGCAACGGGAGGAGAATGACAGATGCTTAGATCCTCTGTCCCGACGGAGAGACAGACCTTGCTTGTTGGAATGTAGTGGCACATCGTGTGGTCTGTGTACTGAATCACTGATTTAAATATTGCAGCAGCTGGAGTGCAAAGTATATCAGCAAATACTACAGGAGGAGGAGTGTGTGTGTCCTGAATACAAAGTAAGAATGGAATAGGTTTGCACAGTCACATTGAGCAAGACTGCGGATGACCCTTTTCTTTTTATATTTGGGTTTCAAAAGAGAGCTGGAAAAGGGCAAATGAACAGTCCAGGGGACACGGACAGATAAATGAGGACTTGGTGTTGCTTCCTTAATTCTAAATTTTTATTCCCTGGAGAGAGAGAGAGGAAGAGGCAGGGTTTGGGGTGTGTGTGTGAAAGAGTGAGGGGGAGTGAGTGTGGGAGAGAGAGAGAGACAGAGAGACAGAGAGAGAGAGAGACAGACAGAGAGAGAGAGAGACAGGCAGACAGACAGAGAGAGAGAGACAGAGAGAGAGAGAGAGAGAGACAGAGAGAGAGGTTGAGAGAGAGAGAGATTGATTCTTATCCTGCCAGGGAAATCCTATTCAGAGAATTCATCTCCATAATGAAAGCACTAAACCAAACAACTATAGTTCCTACTTCAGTGCTCATGGGGAATATGAAAAGAAGAAACTAGAAACTAGTTTTCTTTAGCAGCTATCATTTTATTGGTTCTGCTTTTGGTCTAACATGAAGTTCAAATACTTTTCTCAATTTTCCTTTACTAAGTATTACCTATAAAGGCTCACTAGTTTACACAGACCACACCCTACTTCATTTACTGTTTTTCCTCTAATTACAGATTAGGAATCTGAGGTACAAAGAATTTCATGATGTTACATGAAGATCACTAACTAATTTAGTCAGTAGCAGAATGAAGACTCAGTACAGGTTCTCTGATTATAAAATAATCAGAGATCATGCTGCCTCTTCTTACTCTTACTCCTTTTTTGGTGGTTGTTGTCTTTTCTCTTTATAATTCCCAAAGTTAGAAATGACAGGAAAGCTGGGGGAGTGAGGTATTGTGGGTGGGAGGTGAAGAAAATGGTTAACACTGATGGGCAGAAATTTTCTACTTACAGATATGGTGTTGAAAATGAGTAGGAAAAAAATAAAGAGCAACTTCAAAGAAATATGAATTCAAATAGCAAATGAACAGATAGATTTCATGCTTGAAACAATGAAATAACTAAAAATGGCCACTTTTTTCCTCAATAGTGTCGATCTCTATCACCTGTACTGAAGATTCCGTATCATCTGGTGAACTTCTGGGGGAAAGTCCCAAAGTTCCATGAGATCACAAAAAGAGCCACCTTACTCTCAACCTGAAAATATCAGTAGTGGTTATCAGAGATTATGGCTCAGGGTCATTTAGTATGTTAATTCCTTGTGAGTTTGAGTCACAGCTCACTGTCCATGTTGATGCCAGTGTTAGCTTTCATGTGGAAGCAGCAGGAAACAGAGAGCTGGATTTCATTCTGCCTCATGCCTCATCAACCAGATGGTTGACTGTATCAAAGCCAGTAATGCTGATGTCAGAGGCGAGAGAACACAGCTGGATTTTCAGGTTCAAGGGGAAAGAGGGAATCTATAATGCTAAAAGTTTGGAAGCAAATTGCTTTTGCACTAGTGGATAGAGCCAACTAGAACTGACAGAGAGTTTTTAATGCTAAGTCCTGCAGCAACGTTTCTGTGTAATTGCTTTTTTGGGCCATGGTAGGATTTGAATTCACTCTATTCTACACCTGCTAACTTTGTTACTCATGCCAATCAGCTAGTTATTATGGATCAGATCTAGAGAAGATATAGCACTGACTTATTAGACTTCCACCAACTCCCGTATCTTATTATCCCTGGGATTTCTAGTGACTAGTTTAGAACCAAAAAGTGCAAGGATGGAAAATAGCTTAGAAGACCAGCTTCTAGGAACTGATTGATGAAAATTTAATTTTCACAAGTACACCAGTATAACTAACTTTGCACCTTGACTAGAATGTAAGACAGGTAATACATGCTGTGTTTCTGGTTTGGTCCTATTAGGGCTGGTAGAAAACCTAATTGCAGGCACATGGGGTAGGGAGGGCAGGGCAGGACTGTTCATCTGTCAGGATCTACTCAATGTAGGAAACCTCGAGAAAGGGTCTCAGTTTTATTCCACTATAGTTGGTCACTGTCCAAACCTACTCAGTCCATTTGAAAATGAACCCTGCCTTGCACAAAACTTAGTTATGACTTCAAAGGCCAGAGCACCTGGCATCTGTGTTACCAGATCAGAGATTCACCAGTCCTGGACTGTTGCATGGGAATTGCCCCGGCCTGCGGGGCAGCAATGAGGGTGCGCAGGAACCACCTAAGAGAATGAGACAAACAAGGAACGCAAAGAACGGAGGCAAGACAGGATTCTGATCAAGCCTCCAAAATTTTATTTTGAACAGCGGTACATGAGTGCTCAGGAGGGCTACGGGGAGGAACAGGAGGAAGGGCTATTTCTGGATGATTGGCTGGGTGTTGGGTACTTGTCCTTTGCTGGTTGGAGGTTCTAGAGTGGGAGGGCTATGGTTCTGGCACACTCCTTGTTTTGGTGTTCTTGCTTATCTAAGAGATACGGCCGACCAAGAAGTGAGACTAGACTTTTTATTCTTATGGCTCCTGACAGGGAATGAGGTCCACATCTAGCCATACCCGGAACACACCTCCTTTCTCCTCCCCCAGGCCTCCCACTCCACAAGAATCCTTCTCTTGTTTGTGGTTTAGGTCATTAATCTTTATTTTCCAAGCACTAGCTCCTTCTCAAGTAAAGAACTGGGGGGAGAGGATGAAGGAATGGGAGGGGGGCCTTCAGGGTCTCTTGTGAAACACAAAGCAGCTACTTAAATCTCACAAAGGAAGAGAGGTAGGATGAGGAAATTTTCTCTTTCATTCTTTGTATTCTTCTACTGCCTCAAGAACAAGGTAAAATTAATATCTCAATGAATCATCCTGCCAGATAGAAATAGGTGACTTGTAGGTTATTGAAGTTCAGTGAAGACTAGTGGGATATGCATACACTATCTGTGATTGAATCGAGTTTGGGGATGTCGGACCAGAAAGTGATTGAGCAATGATTTGCAGATGAGTGCTTAATCCAGGAAGATTCAGGCCATATTTCACTAGTACAATAATTGGTGCATTTGGTGTCAAGAGAATAACTTATCTTGTGAGGAGAGCTATTTAGTCTTAAATGTACAGGAACAAAAAAATAGCACCTGTTTTCAGGAGTACCCACACATATGCATGAAATGCTTAAGCAAGTAACCCTCTGTGATGCTGTAAAAAAAAGAGACAGTTTCTCCCACTGTTGCTACAGCAAAAGGGGTGTTGCGAATTTTAACCCCCAGGAATTAACCTATGTAAATGAATTCTGGTAGTAGGAAAGATTTTTTTCAAAAAGCACTCAGCCCAGAAGTTGCTCTTTCCTTGCCAACATTCAGGATGATTTATACAACTGTTCCTACTGAAGAGTGCAGAGAGAAGGAATTTTGCAGCAGAACATGATTGTGGAACTGGTGGTAAGAGATGTCCTTTGAAGTTGTAATGATTGTGCAGAAGTAGAGTGAAAAGATCAGTTGAACCAAGACAAGCACATCTATTTTGGCTATAAAAGTAACTGATGAAGACAGGGTTCACATTTAACACCTCAGCTACAAGTTTCTTGTTACTGCCCATTATTGCTAAATAATAACTAGTATATGTTTATTACATTTTTAAGCTGTAACAATAAAATAACAAAAAACCCTAACACGTACTGAACAATAACATGTTGTTAAGTGCTGCAGATTGTCCCTTTTCTGAATCCACACATCTGACGGTATCTTCTCGCCTGACTCTGGGTTATGCTGCATGGCTGGTATTGGTAAATGGGAAAATAGAACGTGACTGAGACATGACGTGTGAAGTGCTGGAATAATTATGTGCTGTTGCTGCTCTTAAAACCAAACAGTCATGGGAATGAGCCCAGGCTGCCACATGAGAGAATGAGGTACTTATCCACTTTCCAGGATCATCAGAGTTAAAGAATTATCCCCATCCCGACATCCCCAAACTTGATTCAGTCACAGATAGTGTATGCATATCCCACTAGTCTTCACTGAACTTCAATAACCTACAAGTCACCTATTTCTATCTGGCAGGATGATTCATCGAGATATTAATTTTACCTTGTTCTTGAGGCAGTAGAAGAATACAAAGAATGAAAGAGTCAAAGAGTGCAACTGCTCCAGCAGGGTTAACTAGCTGATTGGCAACTGACCGTAGAGGTATGAATAAGTTACACTGATGCTAACCAAGTTGGCTAGAGAAGCCCAGTCAATATTGTGACCTACTAAACTATGAGCTAGATAAAATAGTTCTTATTGTAAGCCACTAAGTTTTGGAGAATTTTGTTAAGCAGGTTTGTCATGTAGAGATAGCTTATGGATATGGTGTCTTATACACATAGAGCTCACTTATTGTCTGCAACAATCCTCTAAAGTAGTAGTATTATCACTTTCGTTTTACAGATGGGGAAACAAAGACAAAAAGGGAATGAGAACACGGACCAGTCTCAAATAGCTTGTAAATGGCAGTGGTAAGACTGAGATAAGCTGATTCCAGAGTCCATGTATCAACTGCCCCATGTGACCAAACATTAGCTTATGTCATAGTTAACTGTTTATCAAAACAATCAAATAAACTGTTTATTATTTCAAAGACCAATAAAGTGTTTCATTGAAAATAATTGAGCTGCATTTTCAGTTATTCAAAAAGCTGTTCAGTGAATTTTCAATGAATCATCTATTGGTCTCTGAAATGTCTCACATTAAAATGTACCTCTCAGGAAACTTCTGGAGTAACTGAGGGCCATATATACCCACCTTCTTTCACCACCATTTATAAAACTGGACAAAAAGGATGAATCAATGGGTTTCAGACACTGAACAAATGTATCAACAGGATAGCGATCCCTGAGACAAGCGAAACAAATGAAGCGAGTCCCACGATTACAACAACTTACTACCTGAAGACTTTCCAAAGTGCAGCACAGAAAGGGCAGCACAGAGTAGCAGTTCTGCTAAGGAGACAGAGTTTGAAGAGATAAAAAGGTGGTTAGAAATTTTAGGGCAAAATATAAGAGAGGTAAGAGATTCACAAGTGTTATCTTTGCATGTTTATAACAAAACTCCTAGAATTTGAATCATTCCTTGACTTTGAGTGATTGTCTGTGTATGCATGTGAATTACCTGAGTCATGGACAGACTTGCAAGGGAGTAGGTAGGTTTCATAGAGCAATAGTTGACAATCTCACGAGCCAGAGTGGTAAGACCTCTGAATATAATCCTCAGTAGAAAATTTAAATCTACACAAAGGAATAAAAATGCGTGGAAATGGCAAATATGTCATTGTAGAATACATTTTCTCATTAAAAAACTCTTTATTAAAGATGATTATTTAAAATTATGGAAATGTATTGTGGATTAATGATATATGCAGAAATAAAAATATAGGACCAATAGCACAATGTCTGGAAGGGGAGAAATGAATGTATATTGTGACATTTCTTACATTATAAATGAAATGGTATAATATTTGAAAGAAGATAAATTCTTATAACAGTTGTATGTTTAAATCTGAGAATGAAAAAGTTCTGACAAACAGGAAGAGGCTTTAGGCATGGTGAAATAGCCGGAAAAAAAAAAAAAGAAAGAAAGAAAAGGCGTTAAGACTGTTGAATCAATAAACAGCTTACCTCAGTGAATATATTTTTGCAAGCCAACTAATTAGTATTAATCCTTGGATAATAAACATGTTTCTATATAAAATTGACCTTCATTATCTGTGAATTCTATATATGAAAATTCACTTACTAAAATTTATCGTAAACACATATTGGTATATTATTTATCCGTATAAAAGGAATGAGGAATGTTCAAATACATGCCACAACATAAATACATAAATCTTGATGACATTATATTAGATGAAATAAAGCTGAAATAAGAGGATACTATTGTATGATTCTATTTGTATGAAACATCTGGACCAGATAATTCATAAGAACATAAAATAGTAAGAGTTTCTGATGAGAGTAATAAGAAGTTTTGGAAAGAGATAATAGTGATGGTTTCACCACATTATGAATGTAATTAATTTCATTGAATTTCATATTTAAGAATCACTAACTTGGTAGGTTTTCTTTCATATATTTTACCAAAATAGAAAACACACACAAAAAAAATTGTGTCTTAAGACCAAAAAAAAAAAAATCAGTGAGGAAAACCTAGGCAATTTATCTGAAGTGTGCTCTCTTAGAAGGGCCTATTATGAAGTCTCCACATTATCCTTATACCTATATCTCATTTTTTTACTGATAATTTCAATTATTTGTCTATTTCTTTCTGAATACTGATAATTTGGCAAACTTACTGATAAAATTTGTCTTCTTTTTCTTCCCCATCTTTACCTTTGTTGAGTAAAATGGTTAAAACCAGGATTGCAAGAATTGCAAGGCAGGAACACACTTCAATGGGATGAATGGGGAAGGTTGCCTTAGGCAAGGTCCTGTGCAGAGCTCTCTGTCAGAAAAGAACTGGTGACAGGTGAATCTCAGGGTTTCCAAATATGCTCCCATATTATAATACTTAAAGGCCACTGTAAGGGAAACACATACACCATCTGTATTATATAACACAGCCAAAAGAATCTGTGGGCAGTACTCTATACTCAAATGCGTGGATATTTCTGCAGTGAAATATGCAAGGACTATAAATAGCTTCCTGGACATTCAGGTCAGGTTTGTGGACAAATGAGTTATAAAAAAATTTTCAATTTTTATAGCACTTTATGTTCTGTAATTGCAGATAAAAGACTACATAGCTTTCAGAGAATCTTTTGAGTATGGTTTGGGTTAAAATCAGGAAATATTTAAAAATAAAAAGGAATTTAGGGATTATCTTGTCCAACCTTTTATCAGCTGGGAAATAACAATGTTAAGTAAGAATTTAAGCTATCAGCCCTGTACTATCCTTTTGACCATATTAACAAATGCCAATATTGTCCTCTAATTAAGGACTAGATCTAGATAGATAACAGTTGGGCAGATCAAACAAGTTTGGTTCGCAAATGGCATAGAATGAAATCAGGATAGTGGTAAAGCTCTCCAAGACAACAAAAGTCTAAACCTTCAGATTTCCCCCAAAATTCTACATCGGCAGTGAAGTGGTGTTTCACTGCTTAGTTGGAATGACTTAGCACCATGGAGACAATTGACTGATTCATGAAGGTATTTCTTGAATAAGCTATTTAAAAATAGTTTTCCAACTTGCTCATTCTTCAGCTTTATCAGTCTCTTATTTTCTCTTAGAAACTCTGTTTATAACAATATCTAGTCTCTATTAAGTATCTACTATATTCCAGGAACATTCTCACTCTTAATTATCAAAACACACAAGGTGGATATTATCACCACCATAAACAGATGTTCCAATACTTTGTAAGAGATTGAACGAAAGAGATATTTCTGAGATTTTAATATGGCTCACTTTTCCTTTATAGAGCAGCCTACCGTTCCTCTTTTAGAAAAGTAGTCTACAGAAATATAAATATAAATATAGATAAATTAGAAACTTATCAGTATAAAGTAATTATAAAGTGATGCTTACCTTACAAACAAATTTTCTTAAATAAAATTTAAATAAGTTTCTGGAAAATTTTGTATCTTAGTAATTAGTTACTTGATGGGAATCTGGGGAGGTGCTGCCAAGTACTGACTGATAAGGAATGAGGATAAAGAATTCTGGAATAACAACATAAATCACTGGAAATGGATAGCTAAATATATTCTATTTTTCAAAAACACACATATATTAGAAGTGGATTGACTTGGTTTGGAAAAGTATTCTTGCTAGACATATTCTAGAAGACCTGCATTGAAAAGAATTCTGTCAGATTATCATTAGCAGAATCACAACACTGAACTGGAAAATGGAGACAAAATTTTTAGATATGAATTGGGGAGATCAGGTAAATAGTTTATGTAAATAGGTTATTAGTAAAGAGCTGTTGCTAAAACCCAACCAAAAATATTGCTAGTTATTTTAGAACTATCAGTTACTTCTATTCAGTTATTACTTATAGAGTACCCAAGTAGACTCTAGAAGTACATTTATTAGAACCATGAAAGGTGATTTAGCATCATAAAACCATGATAAAGGATTAGTGGAGAAGATGTGATAGATTCTATGAAAGCTTATCTTGAGTAAATAAAAATTAACTTTCTTGTGGAAGAATGAGAAAGTAATAAGAAGGGAAGAAAATGGTGTGAAAGGAAGTTGAAAAATAAGCTTCTGCTATAATAAGCCTCTATGATTAGTTAACACGATATGTGCATGATTAAATAAGGCCCAACCACTGAGACATTAAACTAATTCAGGAAAGAAATTCTTCTAATACTGCATTTAAAATAATTCTCCAGCTTTACTTTTTCAGTTTCATCAATCTCTTTTCTATTGCATCATTGCTTTTAAATCTAAGAATTTGGTTTGATCATCATATTAATGATAAGCATGTCCCTTTCCTCTTTTTTTATAGACTCTTCTACATTTTGATGGTTGATATCTACAAGATGCTTGAATAAGTTTCTTACTATCATAAAAGTGATAATAATTTGTGGGCTTCTTTTTCTGTGCTAGTGTGCTAAGTCTTCTATAAGTGTTAAGTTTCTTAAGTGTGCTAAGTGTTCTATATGATTGATCTTATTTAACTCCCCAAGCAAGGAGGAGAGAGGTTATGCAATTCAAGGTCATAGAAATCCAGATGGTAGAGTCTGCTTGACTTCAGAGTCTTTATTCTTAACCATTGCAGAACAGCAGACCTCCCTCTGGTGGTGGTATATCTTTGGTGGTGGCAGGGACTTAGTTCTGAGGCCACAGTCCTGACAATCCATCTTGTAAGAGACATCAGGGTCTGTCATCTGTTTGGTCCCTCTTATCTACTAATACATGATACTTTAATTCTGACTATTTATAAATAGCTTTGGAAGAATAAAGAGATAACTATTATTTTAAATCTCAAAGTTATGTCAAGAAAGAAAACTAGTCAAATATTAAATGACTTGCCAGGGGAACTTGAGGGTATTAAGCATCTCTGGGATAAGTTCTGTGGAAGAGAGAAAAACAAGTCAAATTGATACTTGCCATCACCCTGGGATTCCTAGTTCAATGAGGTTTGGAGCTAGAATTCTTGTTTCAGTCTTCTCTTCACATATGGATTGCTTTACTATCACTAATATTTGCCTGTGTTGTTCAATAAGATATAGTATATATCTTATAAGATATATCTTATAAGATAACTGTGTTATTAGATAAGATTTATCTTAGCATACCTTGGAAGTACCCATGTACAGCTACTTCATAAACTTACAAAGTAAATTGAGGTCCATGTTTCTATAATAGATGGAAAGAAAAGCAACAAAACAAACAACTCATTATGTTAAATCTGATTTTAATTCTCCTTAAAAAAATAAAGGAACTGGCATGATATTTTGGCAGTTTTTTGACAGCACCCACATTTGATTTGATGAGCTGTGTGCTCCTTTTTGAGTTGTGTCCAAAAAAGGGCAGACAGATGGAAGGCTTTTACAAAAGAAAAAAAAAATCCTGGTTAGCATGAGTCTGGAATTCCTAATCTGCTTTTAATTTTTTTCTTTTAAAAAGCAATAAATAGGTCTTAACAGATGGGCTAACACTTGAGTTAGAAGCATTCTTTGAAAAATTACAAGCAGTGACTGCCTTTTACAAATTTAGAGAGTTCAAACACATGCAAATCATAGCAAAGCACACAGGGTGAGACTCAAGAAACAGAAACTTTCTGGGAAAGGAGGTTTACTGAAATAAATAATATATACTCAGAGTTATAAAACAATCTGCTGCAGCCCTCCACCCCAACTTTCAAACTGTGAATCATGGCCCATTAATACACCATGAAATCAATTTAGTGGGTTGTGACCAGTATTTGAAACAGAACATGGTGATGGAGGAACAGGAAATACTATTAGTATACTATGTGTGGTAAGAATAAATACTGTTTTGTGATGGTTTGTTTCCATTATATACTATACTTATTGGGTCATGATGTACTCCTTACTACAGGTCATGGCTAGAAGAAAATTCAAATGCTAGTCTAGCAGATGACTAATGGAACTATATCACAACAAGACTGCATTCATGAATAAGCAAGTTTGTATTATATACTAACATTCGAGTTGTGCTTCTGAATATGCCAAGAATAGTCAAAGAAATCCTACTTGGCTGAGCTTAATTTGCCATTGGTGTCAAACATCCTACTTATCAAACATACTGGAAAGGATTCCTGGGGCAGACTCAGAAGCCTCATGACTTACTGGCATCATGAGATAAACCTTAAGAGAGCAGATGGTCAATTGTAAAACTGAGGTCAGTCTGCCCTCAAACCTTTAGACTAGTGACAACTATTGTAATTCAACTTATCTAACTTCCTTTTTAAGTCATGTTTTCCAGGCTATAGCTAAACTACAAGTTCCCCAAAGATAAAACTAAGAAAATTAGATTCAAATAACAAGAAAAATCTAATTTATGTCAAACAAATCAAATTTTATTAAGCCATTTCTAATCATTTTTTTTTCTTCCACTACCTCTACAAAAGGTATCTTAGCCTCCATGTCTCAGAGACAGATTTGAATCTTGCCTCCTGTCTCCTAGCTGGTTGACCCACAATAAACTTTTTCTCTGTTCAAAAGCTAATGTCATAATAATTGGCTGATGTGCACACCAGGCAGAAAAACTTGCTTGGTAATAATTACCTTTCTTTTATGAAGGCAAGTCAGAGATGCTACTTTCAAATCCATGAGAATAATGTGATGAAAAACAAGAGATCCAGAAGCTAATCAAAGAGAAGAATAAGTGATAGCTTTTCCCCCAGTAAATAATTATTAAGGAAAAAAGAACAGTAACATTAATTTTTTAAAAAAATTTTCTATATCCCATGACTGTGTTAAGTGTTTATATGAATTATCTAGTAACTATCCTAGGAGACAGGCACTATAATCACCTTCAATAAATGAAGAAATATATGCTCAGAGATGTAGGGTGATTTGTCCAAGTGCAGTTATTGATGGTGGAATAAGAACTTAAATTTAGTTTTGTGCCAAAATTTGAGTCCTTCCTGCCTTGGTTGCCTCAATTTACTGCATCAATTATCTAGGCTTACAAGTGTTCTCTCTGTCCAGAATAGACAGTAAGAACTTTGCTCAATGAATTATCCTTGAGTAACTTTTTCTTCTACTTTCCACAGCTAGTACATTACCTCTTTGTTCAAAATATGTGATGTGCCATATCCATCCACTTTCTCTTCATGCTGAATCTTAAATCATTTCTTCTTTCATCTTAAACCAAACAACTATCACTACAGAATAGTCTTCTGTATGGTCTCCTGTCTGTCATTTGTATTGTCCTATGAACTATTCTCCACATGACAGCTACAGGAACTTTTTAAACATAAATCAAATAATGTCCACAACTCTTTTACCTGCAACCTTCTATGACTTTTATTTTTTAAAAAATATTTATTTATTTATGCATATAAGAGCTGGGATGCAGGCCAGAGTTGCAGAGGGGAGGAGGGGAGAGGATTCACCAGAGACAGAGTGGGGAGCAGAATAGGCAGATACAAAAATGCACTGTTGAGAGGAGCAGCGGGCATGTCAGGAGAGGTCTGCTGCACCATGTGGGTCACCTCTCTTGCCTGACATCAAATTCATGCTGCAGTGACTGCTTTGCTTCATAATGCTGTGGCATAACACCTTGTGTCACCAGGGAGGCTGATTTTTATTTGAACTTGGAATAAAATCTAAATTTCAAGATAGTCTACATAGATTAGCCCTTCCATTCTTCCAGCTTTATCATTGTATTGGCTCTTCCTCTAGCTCTGATGTGGCTCAGCCTCAGGCATTGTATTGGCGCTTCTTTTTGCCTGGAAAGCACTTTGTCTAGTTCTCAGCAAGGTTGTCTTCCTTCCCAGTCAGGACTTTATGGTACTATGTAGATGAGAATGTATTCTCTGATCCATCCGCCTCAAGATACTTAATACCTTCTCAGGTCCTCTGTACTAGTTACCTCATCAATTACTTTTACTGTCTTTTTTGTAACACTTATTCATCATATTGTAACAGGGTCATCCCATGAAAGGGGGAAGTTCCAAAATCCTGGTTCCGCCCTAGGATTTTGGAGCTGAGGAGGGAAAGAAGATTTCTGCAGAGAAGGAAGGGAGGAAGGAAGGAAGCAGGATGGAGAGCAGCAAGGAGACCTGGAGGAGGCACGTGGAGCAGAGCGACATGTGAAGAAGCTGCACTTGCTTTTTGGTCTTGGACTGGTTGGAACAGATGTGGGTGAGAGACCCGTGGAGAGCTTAACAATGGCAGCTTTCATCTTAATTTTGATTTTGCTCTTTTCCTCCTGAATTTGTCTGACTCTTTCTGACCCTTTTCTATGGGTCTCTACTGAAGGATCCTTTAGACTTGTGGCAGGCTTTTGGGCCTTGCTTTGGGCCAATCCTATTTGGCTAAACTTTTACCCTCAAGGATTTGGGTAACTTTGGATGCTTAACTTAGTCACTATATTCTTTGTCCTTTCTATATTGTACCCTAATTGTATTAAAGTTCCTTTCCATTAAAGGTTTTATATGTTTGTCTTAATGCGGTGGATGGCGGAACCCATTCAGAGAGGGCAGGTTTGGGGGTTCTGAAATGCTCCTCTCTCTGCCCTGTAACAATATGAAGATACTTCATTATTTCCATGCTTGTTTATTATCTCCAAATATAAGTGCCAAAGCTCTAGGACCTTATCTGTGTTTTTATTCTTGACTGTATCTCTATTTAGAGGAGGACTAGATTGTCAATAACACTCAAAATATCTCTGAATGTGTGAGTGAATGAATGAATGAATGAGTAAATTTTTTCCAAAGACTTATATTCTGAGGATGCTAAACCTAGGCAAACTATGAACAGAATGAAACTAGAATTTTTCTGGTCCTGCCAGTTGGCTGTGTTATTTTGAAGCCAAAAGTTCTGTCTGAATGTGGCTTTCCCATTTACTGCCTTAATTGTTTATCCTCCAAAATTCATTACCATTGCTGAGAGAAAGTATTAATATTTGGTAACTGTATTATGTTACCATTATGAATCTTGATTCCTTTATGTGCAAATTAAATAAATCTAGCTATTGAAAAATAAGCAGGAGATTTTTTTTTTCCAAAAAAGACACTGAAGGCTAACAGGTGGAGGGAAAAAGTATTGAAGATCACTAATCATCAGGGAAATGCAAATTGAAACCTCAGTGAGATATTATCTCATATGTATTAAGATGGCTATCATCAAAGATAAGAAATAACAAGTGCTGGTAAGGATGTAGAGAAAATGGAACCCTTGAGTATTACTGGTGAGAATGTAAACTGGTGTACTCACTATGGGATACATATGGATCCCATATAGATATGGATAGTCCTCAAAAAATCAAAAATAGGATTACCACATGACCCAACAATCCCATGTCTTAATTTTTATCCAAAGAAAATAAAAACAGTAACTTGAAGAGATATAGACACCTCCATGTTTATTGCAGCATTATTTACAATAATGAAGATATGAAAACAACTTAAATATCCACCAATAAGTGAATGAATATAGAAAATTGTGATATATATGTAATATTATTCAGTCAAAAAAAGATTAAATCTTGCCATTTATGATATGGGTAGACCTTGAGAGAATTCTGTTATGTGAACTAAACCAGACAGAGAAAGCCAAATACTATATTAATCCCAATTATATGTGGAGACTGAAAAAATGATTATAGAAACAGAGAATAGATTAGTGGTTGTCAGAGGTTGGAGTGGTGGTAGGAGAAATGGGTGAAGGGGATCAAAAGATACAAATTTCTAGTTATGTAATAAATATATTATAGGGATATAATTTACAGCCTGGTAATTACAGTTAATAATACTATACTGTGTATTTTATAGTTGCTAAGAGAGTAAATCTTAGCAACACAAAGGAAAAAAATTGTGTAATTACATATGGTGACAGATAGACTTATTGTGGTGGTGATTTTGCAATTTATACAAATACCAAATTACTATATTGTACACCTTAAACTAGTTTCAGTTTATATGTCAATTATACCAACAAAAGGGGAATTAATCCACCTAGTACAGATACTTAAAGATTAAATAAGAAAGTCGGTTGAAAGACAAATATTTGTTATTATGATTTTTAAGGTATATTTGAGAAATGGGAATTAGATGTGGAAATACTTTTTAATCCCAAACTTGGCAGAGTATCTCCATATGGATGTCTCTTTATCCTCACAACCAATCATCTACCAGGTTCTGTGGAGATGTCTCAAGTGGGGCATCCTTCTTTAACACCTGTATCTGATATTGGGGCCCATGAATTTGACTAGATTGATTAACATGTCTGGAACCCAGATAGTTATAAAAATATTTCTTGTCATTCTTTTCCTGAAGAAAATTCATTTATACCTTTCTCTAAGATATCCTGTTTTTCAGTGACACATAAATTTCTCCTGTGTGGTATGCTTTCTTGGGCTTGTCAATTTCAGTGAAGGAGATTCAGTGAAGGAGAAAATTCTGGGACAATTTCCCTCCTCCCATTCCTCATGTGATTTAATTAGTTGCCAAAACACAATGCAACTACTCCCGGGTATCTCAGCAGTTCCAGTTTACTCTGTAACTCTAAATGCTGAAGTGGCCACATTTTTACCAAATCAGTCTTACATGCTTGGAATCCTTTCATGGTTTTTATGGAACACACGTGTGTCTTGCACCTTTGCTCATAGAAAATCACCTTAGTTTATTCTTATTTTAAAATTATTTTTATTCTGGTTCATGGTCATTCACTGCCTATATTCCTCAAGTTCTTGGCCTTTCTTTTTAAAATTAAAAAAAAATTCTTTAAGTTAAAAAAATCAGTTGAACTAATATTGGTTTAATACATTTTGAGTTTCAGGTGTACAGTACTGTAATTCAACATCTGTATGTACTACATTACGATGCCCACCAAAAGCCTAGTTATCACCCAATACCATATAATTGACCTTCTCTACCCGATTTATATACCCTTCTCCCTCTGGTAACCACCATCTTGTTCTTAGATCTAAGAGTTTGTTTGTTTTGGTTAAGTTCCACATATAAGTGAAATCATAGGATATTCTGAATTTTAATAAAACCCATTTCCCATTCTTTTTTTCCTTTCCCCTCTAATTATTTACCAGTTGGACTACTATAATGACCACTAAGTGGTTTTCTTGCCTTTAATCTCACACCCCTCCAATCTAACTTGCTGTTACTGTTATTATCTCATCCCCTTAGGCCCATATCCTGACTTCCACAGTGACAATCAGGTAATCTTGGAAACAAATTAAAGCCGGAGCCACAGAGCTGGTGAAGAATGGCTGCTAACTTTCTTATCCATCTCAGAGGAGTTACTTTAAATGTGCTAACTGTGGACCAAATAAGAGGGTATTGCCTCAGTGGGCCAATTCCAGGTCTGACTGTGCACTAAATTGCTGGTTAACCTGGGCAGTTTACATCGTGTCTCTGAGCCTTAGTGTGCTCATCTGAAATCTCGAAAATAATAATGGTTAGCATTTTCTTTTTTGTATTTTCTATGAGTCAGGCACAGTTATAAGTGTTCTACATGATCTACTTATCCTTCTAATAACCCTTAAGGTAAATACTACCATGTAGATGAGAAAAATGAGACACAAAGAGGTTAAGAAAATGGTACAAAAGAACACAGTTAGGAATTATGTGTACTGTGATTCAAACCCAAGTAGCGGCTCCAAAATATACTGGAGCTGAATTCTGTAAAAAAAAAAAAAAAAAAAACGAATTGAATTAGATAAACTTCTGGGGTCTCCAACCTCTAAATAACCCTTAAATTCATATGCCAGAGAAGGCTGTTGGTTTCCCCAATAAATGCAAAGGGCAAGAACAGAGCTGTGTCAAGGTGTGACACTGTAGCCAGTGTAGTTCATCCTCAGGCAGGGAACATGGTCTAAATATAGAAACTCCCTTAACATTGGAAGGTCTGACTAAACTGGGTTAGTTGCCGGGTGAGGTGCTAGAGGCAGAGCAAACTGTAAGGTTTGCCAGCTGCGCAGTAGTGCTGTGTAACAATGTAGGGCAAGATTTCTCCCTGAGCTCTGCCCTGTTTGCACCATTGCTTCCATTGCAGGTCCTCTTGTGGGATTATATAATGCTGATTAAGGTAGATTACTTTATGAATCAATCCTACTCTTAGAGAAACCAGGCATTTTGCCAAATCCTTTTCCACCAGGATAACAATTTCATGCCTTGAGGTTGATTATCTTTATGTTTGTTAGTTGCAAGAGAAACTCTGGCATGTGTCTGATCCATGCACAGCTGGACTGTTTTCAGGTAAGCATACCTTCCGATGATGTTAACTTTCTTTTTGGAATGCTGTTTGAAAGATGTTTTCATCTTTAAGTACTGTTGTGGGATGAATTGTGTGCCCCAAAAGACATCCAAGCCTTAACATCTGGTACCAGAGAATGTAGCCTTATTTGTGTGGAGGGTCTTTGTAGATGTAATCAAGTTATGGTAAAATCATACTGGATTAGGGTGGGCTCTATTTCGAACATTGGTCCTTATAAGAGGAGGGAGTTTTGACACATACACGGAGAGAAAATTCATGTGATCATGGGGGCGGAGATTAGAGTGACACTTTTACAAGCAAGGATTATGAACTAACACCAGAAGTTAGCAAGAGGCAAGGGTTCTTTCCTGGAGTCTTCAGAGGGAGCATGGCCTGGCTGACATCTTGATTTCATACTTCTAGCCCCAGAACTGTGATACAATACATTTCTGTTGTTCTAAACCACTCAATCTGTGACACTCTTACAGCAGCTGTAGGAAACTAATGCAGATGCTTCTCTAGCTGTTTTGCAAAAGACATTTGAAGGTCTTGGTAAACATAATTCCATTAGTCCCTGTAACATAAATTGACTTGTGTGGCAGGAACAGTATCATGGAAGTAGAGCTAGAACATAAGCCCGAAGACTTGAGATGCAGCTTTAACTCTACCGCTTACTAGCTCTATGATTAGAGGGACGAATCATATAACCTTTGTGAATTTTCTAAAAACTAATTTTAAAATGGGACTATTATAAAAATACTATCCTATTTGCTTCATAAAGTTTTTATGAGGATCAGAATTGATTTACATTTACATAGAACGAGAATGTTTACAAAAACATATTCAGGTAAAAACATGATTTTGTTTGTTCTTCCCAATCACCCTATAAGGTGGATCATTTGCTTAATCTAATGTTTCTGATCAATGCAAAATTTAGAGCAGCTGTTCACTTGCCAAAGTCAACGCAGCTGGTAAATAGCACTTTCTTAATTCTCTGTACTCTCCACTTGGTAGTGCTTAGGAAAACATTTGGTTCATAGCAAGTGCTCCACATGAATTTGTTGAATGAGTAAAGGAGTGAATGAGCTTTTTTTGTTTTCTGACCCTTACCTACATGAATCTTTTAGATCACTTTGACTTAGAGTAGACTTTTGTATTAAAATACAGAGTTCTGTTCATTCATTTATGCACACAGAAATATCCATTGGATGTTTACCAGGTCCTAGGCACAAGTCTAGGTGCTGGACATACTGCAGTGATAAAACAGACCAAGTGCCTCTTCAGGTAGAGTTTACATTCTAGCAGGGAAGAGTAAAAAATAAAACAAATCAGTTTTATCTTGATATGAGATTGTCGTGGAGAAAATTAAGCAGGGTAGTGGGGGGTGGGATTGTGGAGTATGAGAGAGTGGGGAAGGATGTTATTTTACATAAGGTAGTCAGAAAAGGGCTCCCTGATAAGTTGAGCAAGGGTGTGAAGGAAGAGATGGGTATCTAGGAAAGATTGCTTTAGGCCAACAGATAGCAAATAAACAGCAATTCCAAGGAGTTTACTTGGGATCTTCAACAAACAGCAAGGGAGCCAGTGTGGGAGATGAATGGATTGGAGGGGTTTGAGAGCAATGAAAGTTTTGGCTTTTAGTGTGAAATAGAGAGCCAGTGGAGGGTTTTATTCAGAGGATATGCTTATCGTTTCTGACAATGCCTGTTATGTTTTTCAAGGATATGTTTAAAAGGAGGAAAACCAAAAGGGAGTGGGATATAGGTGTTGAGGCAAGATGCTATTTCAAGACTTATGGGAAAGAAGAAAGAGGGTCCTTTGCTAACGCAATGAGCTCAGTTCACATACCACACACTGGTTGGGTTAGGTGAGACAGAGTTTTTTCCAGTTACTATGACAATTTGGAAGCAATTAACTGGTAACCTTGGAAAAAACAGTTTAGTTGTAGGTGGGGTCAAATACTGATCACAGGGAATTCAGGAGAAGATGGTAAGGAGGAAATGGAGATAGAAAATATAGACCCTGTGGAGGAGTTTTGTTATAAAGGTAGAAGAAATATAGTTTAGCAGGTAATTATTCAAGGTCAGGTAAGAGGGAGATCTGTTTGTTTGCTTACATACTAAGAAGGAAAATACTAGCACATTCTAATTGGTGTTGATCCTCTATAAGGAGAAGATTGACTATAAGGGAAGAGAAGAAAGAATTATAGCAGTGATGTCCTTGAATCAGTGGTAGAGAGGAGACTCAGTGATCAAGGGAGAGGTTAGTCTTAGAAAGGAATACAGAGCAGATTCATTGTCACAGGAGGAAAGGCAGGATATATGGGTACAGACACAGGTAGGTTATTTGTTATATAACTGTGAGTATGTGGAAGTTTTCTCTGAATACTCATATTTTCTCAGCAAAGTAAGAAGAAAAGCCATCAACTAAAAGTGAGGAGGGGGGAAGGGATGGAATTATGAAGAGGTATGACATCAGGAGAGTGGGAGAGTGAGTGAACTAAAGGAACGTGGTAGATTTCCAGGCAGCATTATATAAAAATGTAAAGGGTTATTTTGATGAGTTGAAATCCAGGACTGGGAATTGTATACATTTGTTCAGATCCTACCCATGCATGCTGTAGGCCTTGGTGTACAAAGAGGAATCTGATCTTTCAGGAATATAAAATCAGGTCTAACTGGCAAATAATAAACACAGAAGATATTCATGTGACAAGGAATCATATCAAATTGCTGAACATGTTTAGGGAGTTCAGAGGAAAGAAAGGTAAGCTAGAAGTGATGAGATGGTTGAGTCTGGTAGGGTAGATATATTCAGAGCGGGGTCAGTGTGATAAAGGAAATAATGGAACAAAGTTAAAGCCTGGATGGAAAAAGACTGAGAAACATTATCACCAAGTACAGTTGCCAGGTAAAAGGATGCACAGAACACACAGTTAAATTTGGATTTCATATAACCCGCAAATATTTTAGTACAAAAAAATCCCAGGTATATTTACCTAAAATCAAGGTTAACTGGAAACCTGTAGCTTTATTTACTAAAACTGGCAATCTTATTGAGAAGGTTAAAGGAAACCAAAAAATATGTTTAAAAGTATAAAAACCTTAAGTATAAAAGTATGAAGCAGGGATGGGAGAGTTACCAGAAGGCAAAAAGATGTTCAGTGGTGGCAGATGCTTCCATAAAGTCATGGAAATGAGGTTTTGCCATTCAATTAGGACACCATTGGAGGCATTTGACCCAGCAGTGCATAATGTAATAAATATGTACCACTCAGTAGACAGACTTGATGATCTGAGAGTCTTCAGACAGGAGAGAGATATACAGTCTAAGGCTAAATGTGGAGATGGTCCCAGATCCTGGGCTCACAGTCCCTGGGATACTGCGTGCACAATAAACCAAGATCCTGTTTTTTGGGCACTCTGTGAAAGTCGGAGATTGGCTCAACTCTCTTCACAACTTAGCTGTCTTGGGGGTCCACCCATGCCCTATTGGAGATCAGGACAAAAGAAAGAGACATATTATTGCAAATGAAATATGAGAGAAAGAAAAAAAATTGGCAAAACTGTTGGCAAAAGTATTCATTTTAATTCAATAGCAGATCATATTCAGATACTCCCAGATGGAAAACAGATTCTGAACTTCAGATTATAAATTGCTTAATAGAACACACTCTTTTCCCAAGAGGCTTACCCTATATTGAATTTTATTTCATTACGACTGAATAGATGAAAGCATCAAAGAAATTCCACAAGAGCCAAGCACTGATGTGAAAAAGGCAGGATTGTTCCTGTCTGACCACCATAGGTAGTGACTTGGTCACCAAGGCCAGTCACCAAGGGCAGCGTGTCCAAGGGTTGCGAACTGTCAGCGACTAGAAGTGTTAGCGTGACAAGGATACATGCTTTTCAGCCTTCTCAGCCATGCTTTTCCTTAAGCACCTCAAGGTTCGATAGTATCATTATAGAATATTTATTGCTAAAATGTCTGCTCCCAGGAGGAAAAGGTGGCAGCTTTTGAAAGGGGGTTATAAAAATGAGGTTAACAGGTTGATCTTTGACAATAACTTCTAATGGATTAGGGTCAGGGACAGCTTAGTGCTCACAGACCTTTAGAATATTGTCATCTATCTTTCTCCCTGAATGGAGTGTTCATCTTGCCAGTTCCTATAGTTAATTAGATTGTTAACTCTGTCTATTTATAGTCACAAACACTTCACTGACATGTAGCAAATGCTGATTATTAATCAGGGCCCTCTACTGACTCAGGATGGAACGAAATGTAATTATTCAAATTAGATTTAGGCCAAGGTCCAATGACCTCACAGGCAACATCCTGATTTTGCAAGCACTAGTTTCCATAAACTGCATCTCCAAAAGATGTAGAGATTCCAGTCTTTAGGAGCCTTGGGGTGAATAGTAATGCTGAGTTTAGGCATCTCCCAGCATCTTTAAAAGGATTGTGTTCTCTGCTATAAATGTACCTATGCACCTGCCAGCTCATGACTCAAAATCAGCCTTACTAAGTAAATCATTTTACAAAGTAGTTATGGATGTAGAATTTTAATAGCAAATCAATGAAAGTTAATTTTCACAGATGCTATTAGGAAGGGTGTTCACCAAGCTTGTCTTTTATTATATATCATATTATTTTATACTTTGGGAGAAAAGCTAAGATTTTATGTAGATGATTTAGAAAAAGACAGATATTGGAATGACCCAAATATACCTATTATATTTGTCTTAGTCTCCTTCCCAACATTTTATCTTTGGGTCTTTGATAGAAAATAAGGATACAGGGTAGGTAGGGGGAGGAAGAACACTTGAGAGGTGTTCTCTGAGCAGTTTGCCACTGCTTTGAGGGGGTACCTCCTTCAACTACTGATTAAGGAGTGCTTGAGCAGCATTGGTTTTTCCCTTCATGCCCTTACCCCACACCCTCTTGGGCTAGATGTGATTCTAAATTCCTGCAGTGTTAGGGTCTGGTGGTTTTTCAAGTGAAAGGATGCTGGCTAAGTGAAAGTAAAACTTTCTTTTTCTTTCTTAGAATCAGGTCTTTGGCACTTAGGGGGTATTTCAGTTTTCATGTTGATTCTGAGAAACCTGATAAATGATTTTAATTTCTTGGTGGGTGGAGAAGGGAATATGAGCTTTAACTGTATTGCCATTTACTAAGTGTTCATCTTAGACAGGGACTATTTGGTTCCAAGAAACAGAAATCCTCTAACACAAGCTTGAGTAAAGTGGGAAGTCTATTAGTAGGTACAAGATACCTCCCAAATGCAAGATATTCAGTTGGGTTGCCAAAGCATCCACACTAGGGTGGGGAGAACGTTATAGTCCTGGAGTTGTCAATCATATTGTCTGCTACTTTAAGCATCTGTTTCCTCTGTTTTTGTTTCCCCAGGCACTGACTTTCTCTGTTTAGTGTTGGTATGTCTTGTCTTGCTTGTAGATGCCCTTGGATAGTATCATTAATCTCTAAATTATAAGATAGTCCCGGAGCAGAATCCATAGTTATCTGAGTTAATTCTGTTGCTTTTCTTTAACATAGCACCTTCCAAAAAATTGAGATATGATTCACCTAATGTAAAATTCACCATTTTAAAGTGTACACTTCAGTAGCTTTTAGTATCCTCAATGTGTTGTTCAACTGTCAACACTAATGTCAGAATATTTCCATCACCCCAAATAGAAACCCATACTTATTTGCAAGTAATCCCAATGATCTCCTCCCTCCATTCCCCTGAAAACCACCAATTAATTTTCTGTCTATGTGGATTTGCCTGTTCTAAACATTTCATGTAAATGTAATCACATAGTATATGGTGTTCCTTCACTTAGCACAATGTTTTCAAGTTTCTTCATGTTGTAGCATGTAGCACTACATCCTTACCTTTTATGGTGAAATAATATTCTAGTATTTAGATATACCACATTTTATAAATCCACCAGTGAATGGGTATTTGTATTGTTGCTATGTTTTAACTATTTTTGATAATGTTGCTATGAATGTTTGTGTGTAAGTTTTTCTATAGGAACACATATTTTAAATTCTCTTGGATCTATACCTAAGGGTAAAATTGCTGGAGCATGTGCTTATTTTATGTTTCATTTTTTGAGGAACTACCAGATTGTTTTGCACAGCGGTTGCATCATTTTACATTCCCTCCAAGAAAATATAATGAGACCCATTGCCTTTTCATTCCACATTTCTAGGACATAGAGTCTACTAGAACCCCATGTCAGTTTCAGGATGGATTTTGGGGTCAGATGTCTATTCTCCTCAATACAACGCAAGATGGCAGCTGGATGGAAAGGGTGTGGGGGAAGGAGGCATAGAATGATAGCATTATACAGTCATTCAGTAACCAGTTGTGGATCAATCCTCAGAGAAGGAGGGGTAGTTTGGGTATTTTGGGATTTTTCCCTTCCTCTCGAACCCTCACCACACTTTTAGTACACCATCTTAAGAATAATTCCAAGTCATGGAAGTGTTTAATGGATGACAATTTGTTATTTTCAAACTGAACTGAGCCTTGAACTTTTCTTTATGGCACAAAACTCTCTAGTGACTGGTAAAAAGTAACCTGTACTTTGAATTGATATTTCTTATATCAAACCTGTGAGGCATGTGAAACCCCAACCCAGTGTGGATCTGTTAACTGACTTGTGCAAGGTCATAAAGTGAGTCAATGATCATTTTGAAGTTAGTCTTTGGAACCTCAGTGCTACCGATTGGATTCTCAGGCCACTTGTGGGTTGCAACTGTAATTATTGTCCTTCCTTATTATTTTGGGGCCCAGACTCCATTCTTTATTCATGCCTTTGGGGAATTTGTAGACAAAACCTCACATACACTTTCCAAAATGAGTTGCTTTATAAAAATCCCAGAATACAGTCAAGCCCATCTGTTTCCTCTCCTACATTAACTTATTTGTTGCAGTAAAACCCCAGACAGTCCTGAGAGAGATGCCGTTATAGGAAAGAAAGCTGATTATGAGGGAAAGATTTTAGGGTCATTGAGATTTATTCCTCCTATATGCAAAGTCTGTGTAATGTGTGCTGTAGCCTGGGATCACCTTGGCATAAAGCATGGCTCACGTTTGAGCAGCTAATCGTGCAGCTTGCACATGAGGGGAATAGTAAGCAAAGGATTCCCACCACAGAAGGCTTAACAATCAGGAGCTTAAGATATTGCGATGGAAATGAGGCTGGCTGTGCAGCATTTTAACTGAGCATTACTCTGGAGCTTGTCTCCTAGTATTAAGGCTTTTCAAAAATTATTGATTTGGATCCAAATGGAGGGGGGAAGGATTTAACATTTGCCTTGTTTTCTCAGAAAGTCAAGATAAATGTGCACTAACAAACAGAAACCTGCCTTACACACTCTGTGTGTGTGTGTGTGTGTGTATTTGAGAGAGACAGAGAGAGACAGAGACAGAGACAGAGAGAGACAGAGACAGAGAGAGACTGAGGAGTTCTGTACATGCAGAAATTCAAGGTTGGAATGTAAATAGAGATTGTAGTAAGCCTTGGGGAAAATTTTGGTTTACTCCACATAATTTACTATCATTCTTTGTTTTATTTTTGGATGAGAGGGACATGTCCGTTTCCTGGCTAATGCTCTATCTTTGAGGCAGAGCTAGGTGACTAGGTGACTGAGTCCAGTGAGTGGCAATTCAGATGTAATGTGAGCTGCTTCCCAGTTCAGGGTCTGTGGGCAGCATTGTTTCTTTCCTACTCCTGTCTCCCAGAGGCCTCCAGTCACAGCAGTGACACTGATGGATGATCCCCACCTGGCTCTTTATTGAAGCCCCACATTGTACACAGAACGGGCAAGATAGTTGATGCTTCAGTCAGGAGTGGACAGCTAACAGGTCAATAGAAACTCAACCCGAAATTGCTGTCACAGCAGCTTGTTATAGCTTTTGGCTTTGATGTACAGCTACAGTACTTTGTAATTCAGCAAATGCGGTGCTGCGGGATGGCTCCATTAGGTGTAGCTGTAACCAGAAGTCAGGTGATTTGGAGCTCTGTTCCAGCTCGAGCTCTGTGACCTTGGGAAGAGTTCTCAATGCTTCTGAGACTGTCATCTGCCAGAGCAGTGGAGTGGGTGTTAGACTTTCCTAATCAGGATCAGTTAGGATAATGCATTTGAAAGTACTTTGAGAAAGAAAAGTATTGCTAACACAATAAAGCTAGGCAGGTCAGAGTTTCCATTTTCCCTTCTAGGTTAAGAAAGTAGAGGACAGAACTAATGTTCTTCTGAAATATTATGTATTTTGGCTCATTCAACCCACCAAATTAGGTATTGTTCCCATTTTGCAGATGTGTTAACTAAGCTCAGAGAAGATTGGTTGGCACTTGACAGAGACAAGACTGGAAAGATCATTTGATTTCAAAACTGTGTTCCAAGAATAGTGGTCTCTGTCTTATTGTTCAGCTCAATACTTAATTCAACATTAGCAACCCAAACTTTCTCCTTTGCTTCTGCTACTTAACTATTGCATGACTTTGGGCAAATTCATCCCTTTGAATTTGTAAAAAGATGAGTTAATTCCACTTGTCTTGCAGGAATGGGGTTAAATGAATTAATCTGGGAAAACTGCCCAGTCAGTTGTGGGCACAGAGAATGTACCTCATCTCCCACATGCTGACCATTGACTTCATCCATGCTTTTCACTGCACTACCCCCAAGTCTGCTCTGGGCCCTAAACTCCCCTTTCCCTTCATGTAGAAGAATGCACATTTGCTTTCTAATTTTGCTGACATTGAAAAACACTTGATATTTTCTTGGCATGTTCTTGGGGGTATGGGGGTTTCCCTTCAGTGGAGGCAAGGAGTGTGCCTTAAACTGCTGCTCTGAGAAGTCTCAGGGTAGTGGTCATTGGTCACTTTATTTGTAGTTCTAAATAACTGAGAGCCAGGGCACATTGTCTCCTAGTGTCCATTATTAATTCCACTTAATATTTATCAATAAGTGAAGACTGATAAAGTCTGTGAAATAACATTCTTATACCTTGAGATGGTGATTTAGTGTCTCTGCTACCTTCCATTTGAGTTAGTCAAAGAAATATTGGAAAACATTTTCAGCAGAGCTCAAAGACAGAAAGTGGTGGCACCATCAGGCCAGGAACTTTTAGAAATTTCTATAAAATAGTTTATAAAAAATTAGGTTTAGGGTGTTACTCTATAGTAATGAGAAACTCTTAGTTTATGAAGTTAAAAGGAAAACTGTTGTTGGTTGAGTTGCTTACCCTAAAATGGTATGTTCAAGTTCCAACCCCTAGTACCTATGAATGTGTCCTTATTTGAAAATAGGGTCTTTGTAGATTGTAGATGAAATCAAACTAAAATGAGGTTATGTTGGATTAGGGTGGATCCTAATCCTGTGACTGATACCATTATCAGAAAAGGACATTTAGAACAAGTATGTGGGAAAGCAGGCTGTGCATTGATGGAGGCAGAGATTAGAGTGGTGTGGCTGCAAGACAAGGAGTGCCGATGACTGCAGGTATCCACCAGACGCTAGGATTTGCAGTGAAGGTTAGTCCCGAGCCTCGGGAGAGAGCATGACCCTGCAACAGTCTTCACGTTGGTTTTCCTGCCTTCAGAATTCTGAAAGAATACATAGTCTCTTGTTTTAAGTCAATGTGGAATCTTGTTACAATAACCATAGGAAATGAATACAGGCTTGACTGAAAACTTTAAAATGGACTTAGGGAAGTATTGACCCAGATGGAACTTAACACATATAAAGGAAATAGTCTCACCTGGAAAACAAATGGGTAGGTTTCCTCAATAGAAAACTAGATAATCTCCAACATTAAACAAGTAGATTCAAGTAAATGTGGGATGCATGTGAATCCTACAGATGACCTTGGGAAGTCTTGACTTTAACTTTGCCATGATCTGCCATACCCAGCAAAATAGACCCTCATGACAACAGATTCATACTGAGGAAAGCTGGACCAGTCAGTAAAGGGGCAATAGGCAGAGAAAAACATCCATCTGCAAACAAGTAAACGTTCTTGCGTAGTATCTTTTCTAACTTTTTGGTACAAACTAGACTGCCTATCTTATAAAATTAAAGTTGAGATCCAAACAGGTTCTGATTAGCCATCTTTCAAATCCCTAAATGGAAAAATATAGGCATTTGTTAAACTCAAAATTTTTGAAACACTTACTATGTGCTGGGCTTTACGCTATGGTTTCATTCAGTGGTTTTGTATCATATGCAAACATCTGAAACCAACACAGAAAGAAAATATGGGACAATCAGGGAATTTTAAGGATGGCCAGCTTAGGAAAAAGCACTGGACTGGGAAATTACAAATTTTTCAAACAAGAGAAGCCAATCAGAACACTGAGCGGAAATGACCCCTTTGAAATGAACTAATTCCAAGAAACCACAAGAAAGAAACTTAGGTGAATGACCATTTTGTTTTAATATTTCAATAAAAGATTAGTGAGGAGTCTTTATTTATGAAAACAGAGCAATCTGAGCCTAGAAATATTGCTGTGAGATCATAAATATAATCCTAAAATTAAAAATTTTAAATAAAGCCCACACAAAGAAATTTGAATCTTTAAGTAAGCTGAATTGATGAATTAGATGATGAGGTTGAGAAATTCTCCCAAGTCACAGGAGAATGTGTTAAATAATGTATGTCAAAGAGAGAAGAATGGAGGGTCAATCTGAAGGATTCAACATATGAAAAACAAAATACCAAAATGAGAGAGCATCTAGAGAAAAGTTAAGCAATTAAGAACTAATTTTTAAATATCCCAAACTCAAAGAAATATTTGAGTTTTCAGACTGTGAGGGCCTAGCAGGATTCAGCTAAAGTTAGTGTCTGGACTTTTTCACTGAGACAGAGTCTAAAGCTGGTCCCTTCTTGCATTCTGTTTCAAATAATTGTCTAAAGGAAAAAATTGTCTAAAAGGGGAAAATAAGAATATTACACTTTTCCATCATACTAATCATTGGGACACAGGTAAAACAAATATAGACTTTTAAAGGAAAAGAGTTTCCCACAAATTTATTTGATTTAAGTTTGAGGGCAATAGCAAAATCTATTCTCATACATTCAAGAACTCAAAAAGAATTTTTGTAACTGAGAAAAATTCCTTGAAGAAGTCCTATAGCAATTTAAAAAAGAAATCAAAATGAATAATTCAAATTGGAGAAAGCCAGAGCAACACAGAACATTTTGTGATAAATGGAACTATAAAATTTAGTATTAGTGTATAAATAATTGCTGTTAACATCATGAATTTTAGAAAAAAGTATTAAAATGATAATAATGTAGATATAAAAAAGATAGCATATTCAGATAAAAACTTAGAGTGTGGGGGAAGAGGGATGGAATAGACACTGTGACTATATTAATTTTTGTTTGACTTTTTTACTGTTTTATCCCCAGGATTTAGAATAGTGCCTAGCAGATTCTAGGTGCTTAATGATTTAATGAAAAGTCTGTTAAATCTCTATAATAAATTGAAATCTAGAACTCCCATGAATCAGTAATAAAAGCCTACCAGCTAGAGAGGTGAAACAAAAACACAATATATAGCCAATTTGAAGAAAATAAAAAATAAATGGCAAAAAAGAAGAAGAATACAAGTTAAGATATCAAAGACATACAAGCTCCCATTCATCAGTCTGATTGCCAAAGATTAATGTCTCTGACAATGTCACATGTTGGTGGCCATATGGAGAAATAAGACTCAGTCTATTGGTGGATTAGTATTTGCATCAACTTTGAAGGATTTGACCATATCAAGCAAGTTGAAAACTGCATATCTAGTGAAATAAGTCAGAAGGCAAAAGAAAAATACCGGATGGTTTACCCCCTAGGAGGAATATAAGGGAACCAAATAAGGATCAAGGAAGAGAATAATAACAATAACAATAATAATAAAAACACAACAAAAATAAAAAGACAAGGACAAACTGGGGACACTTGGTGGGGAGGGGGAGGGAGAGAGTTGAGAGCAGATAAGAGCACAAGGGACTGAGGTGATGGTGCCCAGGTGAAATGGTGATGGGGAATACATGGGGATTACAATTGATGTCAAATACATATAAATAAAGAAGGAAAAAAAAACAAAAACAAAAACCAAAACTGCATACCCTATGATTCAGCAATTTCTTTGCTAAGTATAAAAAGCTTGTAAATGTGTCCATCACACAGTCCTTTAACTCTGTTCAATAGTTGTAAAAGTGAAAAATTTGCAACAACTTAAATGTCCATCAAAAGGGTTGTAAATGAACTGTGATGAATTCATACAACTGAACAATATACCTTAAAATCAGATGAGGGCAGAAAGAGCACAAGGGACTGAAGTGATTGTGCACTGGTGAAATGGTGGTGGGAAATGGGGACCACAATTGATGTCAAATACATATAAATAAAGGGAAAAAAATAAGTGAACTATGTGTATATGATAAGTAAATATCAAAAGCTTATGTTAATAAGAGTAATTCTAAAAATGTTATACAAGTCATAATAGCGTTCATGTACATTTAACAAGTGTTCAAAGTCACACCCATGTTACTACAAAATATGTATGCCTAAGAAGTTGGCTAATAACAGTAAGAAATAAGAGCAAACAGGAAACATGTTAAATTCATGTTTGTGATTACCTCTAGGGAGGAGTGACAGGAGGGTTTTGAGACTGAGTTTGAATAAAAGACTTCAACTTCATAGTGTTTTATTTCCTTTATTTAAAAAAATCTGAAGAAAATGACAGAATATTAACATTCATTAATTCTGAATAGTGGATACACAGAGCTTTATTCTTGTGCTTTATTTTTAAAACTTTCATACTCCCCCAAAAGTGTAATAAATAGCTAACTTTATGGTCTTACAATGATGATTCCTTGGAAGATTGATGACTTTCTAGTGGGGAGTGAGTGGGCCCATTTAACTTCTGAAATGATATTTAAAAGACAAAATTCATTTGTGTGCTGTACATGTGGTGTGCATTCATTTTTGAAGAGGGTGCAGCTCTATCCCTTCCAAAAGCATTTGGAAATGTATGGGTTTTGGTTTGCACAGTTAAATTGTGCTACTGGCATTTAGTACTTTGGATGCTAAATATCAAAATTTGTATTTTGCTTTTGTAGATCTACCCTTACAATAAAGAATTGCCGGGTCCCAAACACCAATTATATCATTTGGGTTATTAAAACATTGGGTTAGGAATTACATTCTCCTGAGGATGAGGATTATAGAAAATCCTACAATTAGAAGTATAACAATTAAGTACTTTCTTTTCTTTATGTAACAGGAAGTCTGAAGGTTGTTGGTGTAAGTTTAGTGGCTCAAGATATCAGAGTTTACTGTATTTTTACTGCCTTTTCCTCTTGACTCACAATGGCTACTGAAGCTCTAGCTATCAAATCTAGTGTCCAGAGAAAGGAAAAGAAGGGCTGCAGAAGGAAAAAGATAATATCTGTATTTTGAAAGCAAAAAATTTTCAGAATTCTTCATTAGATTCCTATTTATGTCTCTTTATACCTCGTGGCCTACTTGTTTCAAGTGAATCTAGTATTTGGCTTTGCAATTTTTGAACTAGAGGAGGGCATGGAAAAGGGTTTTAGAATGGGTATAAAATGTCAGCCCACAGAATCTGCTACAAATTTGAACAGGTTAAATTTTCATGCTAAAAGAGTGGGTATATCATCAATCACTCAGGAAAACAGAAACCAGAATATTTACAATGAAGACAATTTTGGGATAGAAGAATAGAGAAGCTAAATAAAGAAGCATGAGGTAGCCCAGAAATTAACAACCCCAGGAAATCACTATCTATCTAGTGTTAGAAAGATAAAGGAAGAGAGCAGAATTACTGGGGTCACCTGGCTAAAGTTGGGATCAGAACAACAGGTCTATCTAGTAGGAGTTGGAGCCAGAGAGGAGCTGCAACTACTACAGAAAATGACACAGATGACATATGAGAGACGGGGATGGAAGGGGGTGGAGAGGAATATCTTGACTTATCCCTTTCTCACAATATTTTCTTCTATTGGTCAAACCCAGTGAGAGACCAGCCGAAAGCTTTTCAGGGCGCTAATGTGATGTAGAACTGATTAAGAGAAAGATGGAAATGAATTGAGGGGAAAACAGGTCCAGAACCAAGCACATTGGGTTGAAATAAAAAACACACCTCTATGTTACTGTAAAGGAAACTATGGAAACTAAATGTTTATCAGGGGTGACAAAATTAATATCAAATATTGTGAAACTCAAGGCTCAGGCCATAAATGAGATGAAGAAGTGATTTTCTTTTTCTTCTATTGCTGATACATGCAATCAAACGACAACAAAGATAGAGGAATCATTGAAATTTTAAGTGCCAGGTAGCATGACTTCATATATCTATGTCTATATATCTCCATCTCAATCAATCAAAATTGCTTAGAAATCCATAAAAACCATAATAATAGAGGGGGACTTTAATACCTATGATAGATCAAGCAGAAAAAGTAAATAAAGATATTCACCAAGAGTTAATATTAAGACATATGGCAGCAGCCAAATCTGAAATCAGAGATATTCACAGCATTAAGTGCTTTTATTAATACAAGAAAAAGATGAAAATACATGGATTCAATTATGGCTTCAACTCAAGAGGACATAAAAAACAAATAGAATTTTAGGAAAGCAAGAGAAAGAAATCAATAACAACAAAACCAGAAATCAATATATTATAAGAAAAAGTAGAATTGACAAATTTACCAAGAACCTCTTTCAAAAAGATTAATAAAAGAGACAAAATCTTGGAAAATCTTACCCCACTCATGAGAGAAAAGGCAAATACACAGCATTGTGAGTAGAGAAAGGTATAACCACAGAGATAGAGATTACGCACATTGTAAGAGCCATGCTAAATATGACTTAACCCTTAAACATTTGAAAATGTCCACAATAAGATAATTTTACAGGAAGATAAAAAAAAATAAATAAAATAAAAGAAGCATACTGGCTTATGGAGGTCCTGCATATATATACTGGTTCATAGAACCAGTAGTTCTCTGCATGATATTCATCATGATGGAATGCAGATTGACTTTACTAAGCCATCTCCCCTATTAGACCATAAGCTTCCAGAGGTCAGGAACTGTGATTTGTTTGATTTTGCATACTCAGTAAGTAAGTAAAGGATATGCTACAAATGCTCAGGGGATGTTTGTTGAAAATAAATTTTTCCTCCCTTCCTTTCTTTCTCCCTCTGTGTTGGCTTCCCTTCCTCTTTCCTTTTCTTCGACACTCTTCTGTCAAATAATCAAGAAGAAAGATTCATTTAACTTAGAATAAAGAGCACCCTGTTTATGTCATTTTTTAGATTTTATGGTTGGTCTATTCTTTGTAGAGTCTGGAGCCCTGTAAAGGCAGTGCGTGTGGCAGGCTCTGGTTTGGGGTCCACGAGGGCTCCTCTGCAAACAGCACAGCTTATCAGAGTTGCCTGTTGCTGGTGACTCAGAGGATGGCCCAGCAGGCCCTGGCTGTTGCTAGGAAACCACGGTTCCCTTGTGGAACCCAGCACGACACTTGCAGGTTGTCCCTGATAACTTAGAGAAGCCAAGAGCTGTCAGGAAAGGCAGAGGGAAAAACTAAAAGCTAAAATGAAGAAAATATTTTTCCTTGCCCAGTACTAAACGGCATGTCTATGGGGATTAGAGACAAAAATAGTTAAAGGAGAGGTTGGCATCACTAATGAAAACTACTTTTGCTCTTGTTTCTTTTGACATTGTAAAAATGTACCATGAGGATGTGGGCCAAAACATGTCTGTTTGGATTTTTCTGAAACTTTGCTCATGAAACTGTCTGGAAAAATGATCATGAGCTTTCCCTTGGTATCCCAGTCCAGCCACTGTTTTGGACCTCTCCAGTCACCTGGTCAACTGGCTTTTGCTAGAGAGGCCTTCCCTTGACTTCAGTATAGCTCTGACCAGCAGCAAATCAATGTAATCAGACACAGCAGAAAGGAACAGTAGAAGAAGAACAGGAGAAACAAATTGGACTGTATGTCAGAATTACCAGGAAGATTTCTTAAACACAGAATTGCTGGATGCTACTCCTAGAGTTTCTGATTTGGGAGGCCTCGGTGAAGTTGAGAATATGCATCTTTAATAAGTTGCTAGGTTATACAGATGCTAGTAGCCCAGGAACAATATTTATGATCCTCTGCCTTAGATATTAAATCTTGCAAGGAATTGACAGGAATGACAAATCACTTAAACTCACAAAGAAACAGAGACTTAAGGAAGTGCTGTGGCGTACCCAAATTCACTTAGCTACGGGTGGTCGGCTCAAACCCAGGCTTCCTAAATTGAGCACCAGTGCTTTCTCCACTACAAAATGCTCTCCAAGCAGAGCCTCTTTAAAAAATCTCCAAAAGACTCCAGATGGCCGCCAACAGGGGTGGTCCTACCAAGAGGATGCCAAGTTGCTAAATCCAACCCCAGTAGCGACAGCTTTGAATATGAAGCCAGAGACCATTTGCAAAAGCCTTTGTGTTCTTTGCAGCATTGTCTCTCATCTCTCTAAATATCATAGCTAGAAAAGGAAGCATTTTGAGGAGGAGCAGAGACAGCTAAGCAGGTCTCTGATACATTTCCGAAGAGGCGTGCTTCCAGTCCTTGCAGCCAAACGAGGGCTGCTGGTGGGAAGTCCCACTGGCTTTGGGCTCAAAACACGTGGAAGGTCCCCCTCTTGCTGGTTTCAAACCCCCACCCCTTCCACTGGCCTCTGTGTGTGCGTAGATGACTTCAGAGATATATTTAAAACTTTAAAAATATACATTCTTTCCACTTTTGCTTGAATATAGGCTTCATCAGCCATCAAGGCTAATTGTAAGCTGCAGGATGTAAAAAGAAGGAAAAGTCAGGAAAACAACACATATTAGCCAGGCCTGGCTAAAACCAGACAACGGTGATTGTTGAGTTTGCCTTTGGTCTCCCTGGTATCCTATTTGACCTTCTTATGGGGTCCTCCACGTTTCCCTGCCTCTCTTGGTTTCTATTTCTGTACAGCCTGACTCTTCTTTACTTCCTGGAGGAGCTAAATTCAGCCAAGGTAGGAGATGAGAGAGTTTTAGAGGTTGTTTTCTCACATGTCTTTAATTTTAATAAAGGACACTTGAAAACTAAACCTCCCACACACACACTCAAAAAAAAAAAAGTCTAATGATTAAATCTGGGAGGTTTGGGGGATGGGGAAGGATCACTAAGAACTAGGACCTTGTCCAGAATTCTTTATATTGTACCCCATGAAGGGCCACTGATTTGCCTTTTGCTCAGGCCAAGACTTGCCTTGTTATTGATAACACTGACTGAGCCTCCTGCCTCAGGACCCATCAGTTGTATTTGCAGTGCTTCTGTTCTCACAAGGACTTTGTGCACTGGTAGAGCTGGTAGAAATTTTCTTCTATAGCATAATGATGTTAAGAAAAATGAACTGGAGATCTTCCTGCCAGGGTTTAGCTTTTTCATATTGTCTATGTCTCATGGAGTGAACTGTGTTTGTGAATACAGAAATACACCACATTTTCCCTGCGTACAGTGCTTTATAGTGTTCAATGTGCTTCACATATATTCCCCCCTTTTGAGCTCACTTCTGGCAAGTGGAGAAATGATGGTTTTCATGTTACCTCTGAGTAAACGGAGGTTCAAATACAACAAGTGGAAAATAACACTTGATTTCTGATTCTGAATAGATCACATTTCATCCAAAAGCAGTCACTGAGGGGTCTATGATAACGAAGATGGAGGCTGGCCGGTTCAGCAGGCAGAGAGGCTCTTGGAGAGCTAACTGGAGTTGGGAAGTGGCTCTGTTCAGCATCAGAAAATATTGAGAAGAGGAATATTAGGATGTAAGCCTCCCTCTGGTGTGGCCAATGGACATCACGATTTGTGTGTTTTAAGTCCATGATAATGGGGCAGACAGCAATATAGTGTGGCCTGGGACTTTCAGGAAGGTAGGAGAGCAAGAAAAATGTAGGTTGGGCTGCAGGTCAACCAGGAAGCTGGTGCTTAAGTGGAGCAGAGGCTTTTCTCTGTTGTCTTTGAGATTCTACTCATGTAGTCAAGACAAGTGCTAAGATGGTAGGGACCCTCCTTCCAAACCACATTTCAGCTGAAAACGAAAAAGATGATCCTGGGCAACTAGAAGAGCTTGTGCTGACCAAGGTCGCTCAGAAATGATCTGAATGTTGTTTGCTCTTTTAATGTTCTATATAAGTGTTACATGTTGTTTGTTGCATTTCATTAATATTGTTTTGTTGTGGCGTACTTGTCCTATATTTCAGATGTTCCCGGGGATTCTCGGAGAAAGAATTATGTTAACCAGCAACATTCATGCATTTAATTACTCCTGGGAAATTAATACTGCAATAGCGTTGACTAAGAAATTGAGAGAAGAAGGAGGGCATTTCAGGTATGTGTTGGATTAGCAGACACAAAGGTACTAGAGATGGACATAGAGTGAATTTGTGGGGAAGAAACAAATCCCCTCTCTTGTCAAAGTACAAAATCTGGGAATACTAGAAAATAAGGTTAAACAGCTAACTTGAGACTGGATTAAAGGAACTGGTTTGTGACTCTAAAAGGGCTACCTTGATTGTGGGCAATATTGAAGGTTTTTAAGTCATTTTAGGATGATTCTAGCAATACACAGAATGGTTTGATTGGGAAAAGCCTAGAGGTAAGGAAAAAAGATATAAAATGATAAGGTAACTTTTATTGAAGTAATAAAGGACTGACCTTATGTGGAAAGAGAGAGAAGGGACTTACATGAAAGTTACTTAACTGAGCCCTTTTACTTGCCAATGAGAAAGTCATTTGTTTGTTGAACATATTGTTCCCACTGGGATCTTGTGGGCAAGAAGCTGGTTTTCCTGTGATTCTCTTAACCTCGCATTCTCTCTGTTTGTTTTCCCAGTGTGTTCCCCAGGAGTGTGTCTTAATGGAGCAGTGGAGCTCTGCTCATTAAAACTATGCAGCACATTACAAGTATCACTCATTTTAAGTAACTGATTTTATAGCATTTCAAACCTGCCAAGTTGATAAATTAGGCACTGTACTATTTTACACAATCTGGAATCTCAGATTTAGGGAGTTTTGAAAATAAGCAAATCCCGTGGCAAATGGCAGCACCTGCTGGCAAATATGATATTACACAGGCTAACTCCAGTAGCCAGTGTAATGGCTCAGAAAAAGAAGGACAAAGAGAACAAAGCTGCAGGAGCTGGAATGGTTGAGAATAGGGATCCATATGCTTGTGAGAAATTAATAGATTCCAAGGAAAGATGGAAAAAACAATCAGTGACAGTAAGAAAATGCCAAACCCAACCTGTGGTGGGGAAATCACTACAGAGAATTTTAAAAGACCTACTATGTATCTATCACTATGCTAGGTGCTTTGAACAACATGTATGTGATTCAGACATGGTTCTTGGCCTCAGAGGCAATTATACATGTAGAATACTAAATTCTAAAGACCTACATGCTTCAAGAATTCTTTAAGGATAATATCACAGGCAGCATTTTAAGAGTCTGACTACCTTTCCCTAACCTTCCTCAACAATAATTTTGCATCGAATCCATTTGAGAATTGTTTTCTTAGAAATTATTTTCCCTGTAAAAACACTTTTTAATTTCACATTGGAAATTAGTGCATGTACGGGGCCTGGAGCATGGATTCACTTTAGAGCCCTTGTTACTGGAATTCATAATTCATGTGGTATAAAGTCATATTCTTCTGGATTCTGTGATTTTCATACATGATTCAAAAACACGGGGCTTCCCTGGTGGTGCAGTGGGTTAAGCAATGCACCATGAAACAGACCACAGCCACTGCAGCACGAATTCGATCCCTGCCACTGACCGGGGAGGTGACCCACATGGCAGGGCAGACCTCTCCTGCCTCGCCCGCTGCTCCCCTCAGCGGTGTATTTCAGTCTGTCTGCCTGTTCTGTTTCCCGCTCTGTCTCTGGTGAATCCTCTCACCACCTGCACCTCTGACCTGTACCCTAGTGCTTGTATGCATAAATAAATAAATCTTAAAAAAAAACCCAAAACAAAACCCAGTGACAAAAATCTTCATAAAATCTGGCCAGAGATATTCAGGGAGATGGTAGGCAAGAAACTTCATAGCTTTTTATTTGTTTATAGCCTGGCTTCTTCTCAGAAAGAATTAAGCTACTTGAAGGCAGATAGGTCAGCAATCTGTAAAGAATTAGCTGTTTGCACAATGCTGTACTAGATAAGGGAAGGGATAAGATAAGTCAGGAGGCATAATGACTACCTCTAAAGAAACTGTTGGGAAGAGAGGACTCAGTATAAAAAGTTAATGACTAATAAAACATTATCTATTAGAATGTAGTAGAGTAAAAGGCAGTTTCTGGAGCTCAACTGCCTGGGTCAAAATCCTGGTTTTGCAATTCTCTAGCTTGGTTATCTTGGGCAAGTTCCTAGTGCCTGATCTGCAAAAGGGGAGTAATGAGAGCACCTGCCTTGTAGAGATGTTGTAAATTTTAAAAAGGTTAATATATGTAAAGCACTACACAGAACCTGGCACTGGGAAGCACTGTATGTGGTAGCGAATTTTATTATAGAAAGTGGTAAAAGAGTGGCATATTTAGCAACCTCTGAGGAGTTAGCTGTAAATCTTTTTGGGAAGTAGTGATATAAATAAAGAAATAGTGTTGGGAAGAAAGAACACAGAAGCATGAACTGAGAGGTTTAGTAAGAGGGTGTTGATGGTTCATGGAAGCTGAATTTTAAAAAAGAAGTAGTATTTATATGCAAGAAGAGACAGGAATAGTGGCCCGAATAATAGTGCAGAGCTGGAAATGCACATCGCCTCTTACAGGGCCAGGAAGGGAGGCTGGTTGGAGAAATGTGATCATACAGAGGAGTAGTAGAAATTTCATATTGGGATGGTCATGGAGGGCTTTGGATACCAGACTGAGGAAATAGAAATTTACTCTGAGGACTTTGGAAGCAAGGATGGGGTTTGAATGGGGGAGTGGGGCATGTTAGGAATATTAATCTGTACTGGAAGAGTGAAGGATGCTGCAAGGCCAAGAGATAGGCTAAAGGTTGTAGGGGAGAAAAAAAATTTTCCCTTTACCCTTCTGCATTTTTAGCTGAAATATCTGTAGTAAAAGACAGATAACTAGAGAGAAAATGCAGATGTTTATTAATATGTTTAACTCATGTACACATGGGAGCAATCACGATGAGGGTTTAGAAGTCAGGCTTAAACTTTATCTTAATAGGGAAGGGGGATGGGAATGTAGGCCTCTCAGGGGGAGTCACTGACTTTTAGGAAAGATGGAAATGCTCTTTGCACAATAGATGGGGGCAATTAAAGGGGGCCAAATGATTCTTAGTGATGAGCCCACCTTTCCTGGTGGGTAAAACTCCAGAAGAAGGGGATTTATGACAAGTGAGTTCCTCTTTGGGGTATCTGCCTTTAGCAGATAAGGGGAGGTCAGAGAAAGCTTTATAAGTGTCTGCAGCTTAAAGCAATCAACATACCAAAGTGGGATATTATGGGATGGCCTGTTCTGCTACTCTTCAGGGTCAAGTCAGCATAAGACCAGGAGTACAAGACCAGAGTCTGGACAAGGGAGTCAGTAGCTGGAAGAAGCATGAGATTGGTCTCCCTGAGGAGGATCTGATGACATGGACTGTAAGGCCCAAGGAGAAGGGGGGGAAATCTCTGACTCTGAGACACTGGGTAAGTGAGGTATCAAGTGAGCCTAGGAGGAAGCCAGGATGCTGCAGAGGATACTCTAGATAAGCAGGGTTGAGGGGTTGAGGTGATAGGAAAAGATGAACTCATAGTCTGGCACGGTTTGCATCAAGGGGCCCAGACAAATGCCCCAGTCATTCTAAATTAGGGGGGATATAAGTATGGAGTACATCCCTAGACAGGGATCCAAATTATTTTGTCAACTTTTCACTTTTAGTACATGTAATGTCACTATAGTACTGGTGATTTTACTGCTTTTAGGCTGAATCTGGATAGCATTTGTCTGAATGCCTCTGAAAAAACATTGAACCATGGAGAGTTTTCATCATTATTAGCACTAAGTGTGGCTCATCCATCCTGGCTAATTCACATTCCTCCTTTTTATGCTGACTTTCTGCCTGAGGACCCTGATGTCTCTCCCTCTAATTTAGCATTAATATTAATGATGACCACAAGAGCAGAAAATCAGATGAGCAGGAGATCTGCCCATTAAAGATTTCCCAGTTTGCCCAAATGTGAAGGTGTGAGGGTGCCTTTATCCTTCAGGTGAAGTCTAGCAGGCGATGAGAAGTCCTTTCCTTGAGTGAAAAGCTGATGCTATTAGAAATGGCTCTCTCTTTTAACCTCTTCTGGCAGCGCACTAAACAGTGGTTCATTAAGCTGTAAGCAGCTGTGTAGTGGCACCAGAGGCTTCTGAGGGCATTGGGCCGAGATGTTGGCTTCACTATTTAACTTCAGAGTCTGGGACCATTTAGAGCTCAGTGGGAAGAACAGAAGTCACGAGTGCAGTGAAATTGAACATGGCCAGATTTGCGCTAACATTGAATTAAGGCTGTAGGCACTCAGAACCAGAAATAGTAACATCACACATAAAACAAGATGGGGTGAATTTTGCAAGGGATCATTTGTTTTCCCATTTCAAGGCTTGAGTGGTCAGATGTAATAGGAATAGGAAGTAAAATAGAAATAAAAACTGTAATCTGTAGCTTGGCCCCACTGTCAAAATATGGTCCATTGCATTTTGGTCTGTCTTAGACTTTTACCATTTTTTTTTTTTCTACGTGGCATTGTGGATGGGTTCAAAATTATCTTAAGGTTATAGGATTTTTCCAGTGTGTAATCTGTTCACTTGTTCTCCTTCCACTTGTAAGTCAGCAATGCCCCCAGTGGCAGTGAGCACAAATAGCTCAATATGCTTTGAGTCATACTTTCCATTTTTATAACTTTTGCTTGTTTTATAGCCTAATTTTAGGCTTGACTTATTTTTTTCCTCTCTTAGAGCTGTGTGGATAAATTCACAATGCCTTGAATGTAGCAGAGTCAAATGTTCATTGAATGACTATTTCATAATTATAGTAGGCAGGCAAGAACTCAGAAAGAAGGCATTGGGATGCTATTGTAGAGGCAGCGTAGGCATAAGCAAGAGTAAGCACACTCAGGTTCTCAACCTGTGTGACCTTGTGACATTAGGCAAGTTACATAAAACTATCTATATCCCAGTTTCCTCATCTGCTAAACTGAAGTGTATGATCTTCAGAGAATCATTGTAAAGAATGATAAAAAGTGCCTAGCAAACATGTAAAAATTGCCTAGCAAAATATCAAATATATGAACAGTCTCTTAGAAAGCACACACTGAAGAAATGCACAACTCCAAAGGAATATTCCAGAACACTTGTATAGTCTTGCAAAGAGAGCAAACTTTCTGAAGTTGTGTGGATGACATAGCATTCCTCATGGCACTACCTATGAATTATAACCCTCTCTGCTCATACATGGTTTTTAATTGCCTGATTAATAATGAAAGGGAACTTCGCTATCTCTTAAAATGTTGTGAATTTTTTCTAGATGTGGATTCAAAGGGTTCTACACTCTGTTTTTGATATTATAAGTCAAGAGCAAACCTGGGCTCTATAAAGTACATTCTGACTTGCCATGAGACTTTAATATTGCTTTAACTGACAGATACATACACAAAAAGAAGCATGTGAAATCATTTGCTTGAAATCTTTTAGTGTCTCAAAGAGCATTTGCAGATAACATTACAGAGCTATCACCTGAAGACTAGGTCACTGCCCCTGAGAGCCTCCTGGGGAGCTCATATTCTCGGGGTGGGAGTTTCCAGACTATTTGTGGACACCTCTGAGCATCACAAAGAAAAATGGTGGCATAGCTTTTTTTTTTCCCACTTTGGGGCTGAATTAATTTTTCTTCACAATGTGGTGAAGTAGAATTATTTCTAGGAGAGAAAAAGTAGAGTTTTGCCTGAGAGCACAATCAGACAAGTTGGCCTTTACTGTCAATTATCCACAGCTCAGGAAATCAGTCACACTGTTTTTAGATTCTAAATCTGATCTCAATTCATATTGCTTCTCAGTGAGAATCATTTCATAACATTAAACAAATGCGCTGTAAGCTGCCTTGCTAGGTAACCTCTTAAGCTCTTAGGAGAAACTACCTTTGTCTTAGCGGTCACTGGGATATCTGTTTACCGGCTGCAATTCCCAACTCCTGGAGTGGGTTATGCAATTTACTTGCAGCTTTATTCAGATATGACAATGGAGAACTCCTGAAGATGGCAGCAGCACTTTAAGTTTCACCATCTGAGGAAGGATGAGCAACCAGAAATCCAGAGATGTGGCCATCTCCTTACTGCTCCCATCTCCCACCAACATTTCCAGCCCTATTTCAGATTTTAGCTTCATGTTGAACCTTGTACAAGCTAGAGCACATAGAAAAGGATTTAAAGCCAAGAAAAACCTCTCTAATCCTCTTAAAGAAAGAAGGAATTTTTAAACCTTTCAACACTCATTGAACGAGCCTGTTTATTTTCCTCCTAAATGTAGATTCCTTCTCCACTTGACTGTGTAGCTGGAAAAATAGAAATGGAGATTGTAGATCATACACTGCTTTTTAAATGATGTTATTCTCCATTAGTTATTCTTTCACACAAAGAATGAGCCAACTATTCTTTTTGCTTTCTATTACCAGAAATGTCCATTAAAGAAAATTAATGTTTAATTCATAATTGCTGAAAACTATAAATTATAATGCCTATATGTAAGAAGTGCCCATAAACATAAATCTGAGACTTCTCATGTATGGTTTAAAAAGTGGTATTACGGATACAATTTTGTATGTGGTGCTGAAGATCTAAAACTTATTTTGTAGGCTGACTTTTACCTTCAGAATTATTTTAAAATTAACTGTATTTTTATTTTATTTTTATTTTTTTTAAAGATTTATTTATTTATGCATACAAGCACTGGGATACAGGCCAGAGGTGTGGAGGGTGAGAGAATCCACCAGAGACAGAGTGGGGAGCAGAACAGGCAGATCAATGGAAGTACACTGCTGAGGGGAGCAGTGGGCACAGCAGGAGAGGTCTGCTGTGCCATGTGGGTCCCCCCCCGGCCGGCAGCAGGGATCGAACTCGTGCTGCAGTCTGCTTCATAGTGCATTGCTTAACCCACTGCACCACCAAGGAGGCCCATAACTGTATTTTTAAATTGAAGAGGCAGTACAAGTTTGTATAAAAAGTCAAACAATTCAAAAATATATACAAAAAAACTAATAATCTCCTCTGTCCTATCCTAGTTCCTGAAGTAACCGTTGAAGATGCTGATAATAAAAGTAAGTTTGCATTGTACACATTATTGCAACTTTCTCTTGATCATACACATTGAAATTTTATGGAATAACTACATAATATTCTGTAGCATAGATGTAGCATAATTTATTCAATCATAGCTTCTGTGATACATATTTGTGTTATTTCCAGTTTTGTCATCCTAATAAACAATGCTGCTATTTCATGTATAGATTTAATTTCTGCCAACCAGAGGCCTCAAAGTAGAATATTTTATAGAGGATTTTGTGCAGTACTCATTTTAGTGAGTACTGCCAGATGGTCTTCTAAAATGGATATAACGATATTTGAGTGTTCATTTACTCGCAACCTTACCAGTGCTTGACGTTACCGATATTTAACATGTTTTGGCCATTCTGTTTGATGGAAAGTGACACTTTGCTTGAATTTGCATTTCCCTGGCAAGACTGCCTAACAGCACCTGAGAGCCTGGATCTATGGCAGGCTGTGCTGCTTACTGGCTGTGTGACTTTAGCAAGTGTCATAACTTCTCTGTGACTCAGTTCCATTGTTCCCCTAGAAAATAGGAAACATAATAGTACTTGTCACATGGAATTATTATTGGAATTAATTGACTTACTATTTCTGAAGACTTAGAATGGTGTTTGGTGCTTAGAGCAGTGCCTGGCACATAATAAACACTGCATGAGTTAAATAAACGCATTCTAGTGATATTGAGCATATTTTATATGTTTATTAATCATTCTCACTTCATTAATCTTCTGTTAAATATGAATGTCAAAATGTTTAATGTTTAGTGTTAAAAAATGGATGGATATTTTTTTTCACTTTTGATGGCAGATCATGCCCAGGGAAAAATCCCCCTCCCTTCTCTGACAAATACTTGACTACTTGGAAAAACCACATGTGGAGAATTTTGCTGAAATGTTTAAATGAGAAGGAAAATGGAAAGGTTTTTAAAAAACAGAGAATTTTCTAAATAAATGAATATCCCAAGATTATCTTGTATTAGTCAAAAAGAAAAAAAGGGCTTGACTATTTCTTCCCTGAGAAGTGGGACCTCAGTTTACCTGAATAAAGATTTAAATCCATTAGGGCTTTTCAAAAAGAGAGAGGCAAGGCAGTTGGAAAGCAATTTAATTGCCTAGGGTACAATTTTATAGCTGAAAATAGTCATTTGATATCTTGAATTTCAGGCTAGCTTAGCTTTTCTTGTTGAGATTACTAACCACATACCTCTCTTCTGAACTGGTTATTTTTCATTTGAATTTGTCCTTGACAGGGAATCTTGTATTATTTATCAGTCACATAAATCTAAAAACACCCAGCATCAGGCTTGCTTAAATGTCAGAGACAACTATTTCTTGTGTTCTTCCTTTTAGCTTCTACAGTGGCCTGCTCTTTTTTTTTGTTGTTTTCTCTACATCTTCACTGTGATGGGAAGAGGCTCTTCATTAGTGATTGGTTTTAGAATGTTTCAGTAAACTCACATTTGAGCGGTTATATTCCATTTCAGAATTATGGGATGGGGAAGGAGTGAGGGGTAGGTGTGAGGGAAGGAGAAGGAATGAGGAAGGAGGGAGGAGACTTTCTGAACCACATTTATTGGCATTTGTACGGTCTTCTTGAGCAATAGCAAATGTGTTTCACTGAAGTTTCATATAAACAATGGAAGCAATGAGAATGTTTATGGAAACCTATCCTCTTCATAATGTCCACTTTAAATGTTCTGATATCTGCCACCGTCTCTTTGTCCATCTCATTCCCTCCAGCCCTCTTCCACCTAACCTCCAATCTTTGACTCTATCACTTTGCACTGGTCATTACCTCCCCTTCAGTCTTCACTTCCCTCTGATTCCCTTGCATACACCCTCAATCTCTAGCCCCTTTCTTTCTCCACCACCCTACTCTGAATTCATCACTACTAACCTCATGTGGATTATGTAACCAGCCAATCTGATAGCGTTTCTTTAGTCAATTTATTCCCTCCTATCTCATCATCATACCTTTTGCTTTTCCCTCCACCTCCGGCACCCTACCTACTAATTTCTTATTTCACTGACAAGATACAAACACAGTGAACAGACTTCACATGCTCTTACCACCAAAACCCACATATCTGTAGCCACAAACCAGCTCTTGCTGTAGTTGCAGGTGGTGTATTATCCTTGTGCACATTAGGGGAAGTCCTACTGTGTGCTGCATGTGGCTTGTCCCCTGATCTCACTCAAGGACAGCACATGTGCTCATTACCGGAAGCATACATGCATATTGCAATATCCCATATATTGAAGATTTCAATATAGCTGTTAATCATAAGCTTTATAAATACAATTGCTAATAGTCATTTTAATAAATGAAAATATTGTGTGAAAAGGTACAAAACACAAAGCTGGCTCCTTTCCCCTAGTGAGGCATGAAACATTTTTTTCAAAGCCCCAAATTAGTGACACAGTAAGTAGACATTCCATAAAACACACTAAAGCAAACCTTGTTAAATATTACACTTAAACCTGGATAGACTCCAACAAAAAATCAGAAGCAGGAATTATTCCCAGGTTTCTGTGGAAAAATTAACAAAATGAATATTGATGGACCACAAACTTATACTTAGTTCAGAAAATCATGTAACTTTGGCACCGATTATGTTAAAATTAGTTTAGAACTAATATTGTATAGACTCTCTCACTCCTAGGAAAGTACCAGAAAAATAATGTACAAATTCTTAAATCTGAAGATGTTTAATACATTGATAAATTCCATGCATATTGCCTTGGGAGCTTCCATTTCCACAAATTCTTGACTGTATTTATCAGCACCGGTCGGCTTCACCACTTGTGAGGGCACAGGTATGTGGTGCCAGATCACTGCTGCCAGTCCAGGTCACTAGACGCATCATGCCTCTCATCTCACGCTGCTGGATTCCTGGTCCCATCAGTTACAAAGGCACCTGGTTGCCCTGCCATTGGCTACCCATTCCACTGTGGATCATCTCTGGTTGGAATTCAAGCCTCCTCCATCCATATCCTTTACCAAGGTCACTGTTTCTGTTCCTGCAACTGCATACTGTGAGGACATGCCTGGGATCTTGTGCTGTGTCTTCTAAGATCTGAGCATTTGAGAAGTAGGGAAAAAAACTACAAATTTGATTCCAACTTGTTTCTATGTAGAAATAAGCTCTCTAGTTGCTGAAAAGAAAAATAACTATTCCAGTGCCCTTGGTGTTCTGCTGAGCAAGGCCCACCCAAAGCCCTCAGGGCAAAGCACTTCCCACCCTAGAGGCAGTGGTGCTTTCTGGGGATAAAGTCAAACTCGATGTCCCCTGGTCTGGGACCCATGAAGGGTGGCTCTTCTGCGTCAATCTAGTGTCGAAGGTCCATGTTTTGGTACCGGGAGGATACCAGCTTCCCGGTGTCAAGTGCCACTCCAGGGACAGGACACCACTTCTGTAATCTACTTCAGCTGTTGACCACTATTCCATCTTAAAAAACAAACAAACAAACAAATAAAACAAAACCTCTTTTGCCTCCAAATTATATTTCACCTATTGCCCATTTATGTACTTCTTGTTACAGTAAAACTTAAAAGGTACTATGTATGGTTTTGTTCTTGCTAGTGTCTCTTCTCCTGTTTTCTTAAACCCTCTCCAATCAGACTCTCCTTCCCCCAATGCCATCTCCATTGTGTCAAATCTGATATGGCTGATCAGTACTTCCTTTTATAACATTCTCTTCCCTTGGTTTCTAGAACACTGTGTTTTCTGGATCCTTTACTGGCTCCTTCTCTTTCTGATCTCTTAACTTTGCAATTGTCTCACAGCAGAATCCTTGGATCACTTACTTCTCTCTGTCTTTCCATATGATCTCAATCAACTTATCCACAGGGGCTAACAGATAAAAAGCAAAATTTTCAGTTAAGTTTGTACTTCAGATAGACAATAATACTTTTTTTAGTCCTGTAGCTTTACTTTATAAATCTGGTAACCTTCCCTGACCAGACTTTTCTCTAATGACTCCCAAATTTCTCTCTCCAGCTCCAACTTTTTCTGGATAGGAAACTGAATTTTGCATTTCATAGCCTCTGTATCTCCACTTAGATTTCAAACAGGGAAATACAGTCTTATCATGTCTAGAACAAACCTTGATTGTCTTTCCTCCCACCAAATGCACTCCTCTGATGGACGTCCTTTTCCCAGATAATGGCATCATCGTTCTCACTTGCTGCACATCTAGTCCATTAACAACCCCAAAAGACGGTATCTTCACAATACAATCAGAATTCTCACTTCTATCACCCCCACTGCTACATGTGAATCCCAGTCGTCACCATCTCTCATGTGGACTGTGGCAGCAGCCGCCTAGTTGTTCTCATTTCTACCCTTGTTCTTCCCCAATATATGTTCCACACTCCATAAAAGAAATTTTTAAAAATATAAATCAGATCCTATCGCTCCTCTTCACTAAAACCTACAACATCTTCTCACTCAGTAGAATACAAGATCCTTGCTACAGCCTGTGAGACTCTACACCATCTGCCCCTCTGCTCCCTCCCTGCCCTCTTGGTTTTCCCTAGAACATGGCCAAGTACTTTTCAGCCTCTAGGACTTTGTTACTGTTCCCTGTTTGGGATGTGCTGTCCCTGTTACAGGGCAGGGAGAGGGGCACCCCAGAGCCCCCAAACCTTTAAATGGGTTCTGCCATCTGCTGCATCAAGACAAACATACAAGGCCTTTAATGGAAACGAACTTTCATACAATTGGGGAACAATACAGAAAGCATAAAGAATATAGTTACTAAGTTAAGCATCCAAAGTTACCCATCTCCTTGAGGGTAAAAGTCCAGCCAAATAGGATTGGCCCAAAGCAAGGCCCAAAAGCCTGCCAAAAGTTTAAAGGACCTTTCAATAGTGACCCATAGAAAAGGGTCAGAAAGAGTTATACAAATCCAGGAGGAAAAGAGCAAATCAAAATCAAGATGAAAGTTGCTATTATTAAGCTTTGCACGGGTCTCTTACCCATATCTGTTCTAACCAGTCCAAGACCAAAAAGCAAGCGCAGTTTCTTCATATGTCGCTCTGCTCCATTTGCCTCCTCCACACCTCCTTGCTGCTCTCCATCCTGCTTCTTTTTTCTCCCTTTCTTTTGTCCTCCTATCTTCTCTTTTCAACATTTTTTTTCTTTTCTCAGCTCCACCCACTTAGGGCGGAACCGGGATTCTGGAACTTCACCCCTTCCTGAGGACCACCCTGCTACACCCCCATGTACCAGAATGACTTGTTGTTGAACTTTGTTCAAGCTTCAGTAATAATGTCACCTAATGAGACTCTATAGCAATCAGCCCCTCTAAAGCTCGGTCTCCCCATCCTCCATCATGTGTTGCTCTCTAAGTCTGCTTTACTTTTCTTCATGCAACACAAGGTTGATTTATTGTCTATTTCCACCCTTCCCACAACTAAAATGTAACCTCCACGAAGCAGGACCTTGGTTTTGTCATTGTTGGATATCTGGCACTGAAAATAGAATCTGTGTGATCATCATTCCAGCTGTTCGTTGAACAAATGGGCAAGCCAATTAACGAATAGAAAAGAGAGATTTTACTGGAGGTGGTGATAAAGGAAGTTATTTTTTTCCTTTCATTATGTATCATAATTCTGTTTATAACCTAGAAATCTCTTTTTTTGTTGGCCTAAATTTTTAGCTTTGCAAAATGTCCCACACCTCAACAAATGATTATAAATCTCCCACTATTTACAAGGGTTCTGGAAAAGGAAAGGATGGTTCTTCTTCCAAAATAACTTACAGAATCAAGGACTAGGAAACCTCAAACCAAAATTAAGAACAAAAGGTTGAGTAATCACCCCTGCAGCCTTTTCAGAAAAGCTTGGAACAATACATTGTCTTAGAATACAGGTATCCCTGTTAGGGGGAAAGGTAGTCCTGAATGGTTTACACAGATAAGTTTATGGACTCCAACCCCCACTCCAGACCACCAGTGTTCCAGAGCCACAAATCCGATAAGATGATTGTCAAAGAGTGGATCACTGGGACCTGAGGGTGGAGTTAAGCAGCCAGGCTGGCTATAAAACCAGAGAGGTGAGCCTTGGGCTCTCTCTTCCTTTGGAGCCATCTCCCTTGATTCAGAGCCAGCTCTCAACGCACCATTGCTTAGAAGATCTGGTAGGATATTTACAGATTTGTATCCCTCTCTTCTTTTTGTGTTATTTCTACTTTATTTCCCTTCTTTTGTAAAATAAAACCTTTTAATAACTTTTGTCTCATGTGCCTGAAGTTGAGGCTTATTATAAAAGTCTTCTGAGTGTGCGGGTGAGGACCCAGTGAGGGAAACCTGCTTTATATTAGGGTTGCCCTGTAACATCCCTTCAGAGTTTACAAAGAGCTTTTACTTTGTATGTTCATCTCCATGACACAAGTGTGGAAATTCAGTTATTCAGGGAGATTATAAGGTAAATTAGAGGGGGAATTATTGCTTTAGCCAGGTTGTCAGACTCAGGTCAGCCCAATGAGACAAGGATATTTAGAACATTGGAAATTGTTTTTATCAGAATCACCTATGTCAACTGTGAGGTGGGAGAAATGTCTTCCCATAAGAATTAGGTATATGGCTGGGGAAGTAATATTGTCTAAAATAAAATTGAGAATTTTGGTAGAATGACTGAGAGAACCAACTCAAAGGTACTTGTATTTTGGCTTCAATTTTGCTTATCTATACCTGTTAGCCTAGAGTTTATTTTATACATTTATTTCATATTTTTGTTAAGAAGGAAATGTTTTTACTGATTTATCAATCTTTAATGGATTTTCAGATTTTAGAAATTTTTATCAAGAATATTGTTGTCTTAGTCCATTTGGGCTGCTATAACAAAATATTATAAACTAAGTGGCTTATCAAAAACAAACATTAATTTCTCACACTCCTAGTGGCTGGGAAAGTCCAAGGCTGAGGTGCCGGTAGATGTCTGGTGAGGGCTGGTTTCTTGGTGCTGTGTCCTCATGTGGTAGAAGGAGCAAGAGAGCTCTTTGAGTCCCATTTTACAAGGTCTTCCCTCCTGAACTGTCACTTCCAAGAGTTTCCACCTCTAAACACCATCATTTTGGGGACTAGGTTTCAACACATGACTTTTGGGGGAATACTGATTCTCAGTCAAAAGTAAAGCCTACACTATTTTTGAAATATATAATTGCCCTAAAGTTACAAACTCAAAAGAAAATTTGTAATTAGGGATTTTGTGAATCCTAGAAGGTCCCATGATTTCATTTTCAAAGATACTTTTTTACTACTTCCTCCTCATGGTAGAAAGTAATATGTCATGTAGTAGAAGCTATGTAGTTGGCTTATTGATGGGCATTTTAGCCTGTTGCTAAGTTTTAGTAAGTGGAACATTGTCTGTACTTTGCATGCTGATGTCTTCTCTCCAATCTTTGCAATGAAAAAAATATCATCCTGAAAGTCAGTTTTCAAACTGAAGCTGACAAGTTTACCATTCCTTGCTGCTGTCTTCTTTCTAGTTCCTTCTATAGAAAAAACAAAAGCAATAAAGGTGATGTGAACATCCTTAGAAACAGGTCAGAAGTGTAACATGAGACCAATGCTTTCACAGTGATATAAGAATTAAAACAAATTTGCCTCAAGTTTATTTCTCCATTGTCCTCCACTTCTTCTCCCTATGGGGTTTTACATATCCACCTGCAGGAAATTTGGGAAGAAGAGGGACTGTTTAGGACTCTTCAGAGAGAAAAGCAGTCTCAATGGGAATTGTTAGGCTACACCCTCCAAGGAAACTGTAGAATTTGGTTAAAGAAGAACTGAATTTTATATATATATATACACATATATATTTAAAGATTTATTTATTTATACATACAAGGACTGGGGTACAGGCCAGAGTCCAGGGCGATGAGAGGAGTCACCAGAGACAGAGCGGGGAACAGAACAGGCAGACTGATTGAAACACACTGCTGAGAGGAGCAGCAGGCGAGGCAGAAGAGGTCTGCTGTGCCATGTGGGTCCCCTCCCTGGCCGGTGGCAGGGATCGAACTTGTGCTCCAGTGACTGTGGTTTGCTTCATAGTGCGTTGCTTAACCCTCTGTGCCACCAGGGAGGCCTTGAATGATATTTCTGACAAGGAGGAAGAGAAGGGTCTAGTGTTTATGTAGAATCCTATAATGGACTATGCAGAAGGGAAATTGCTTTAGTTCTCTTACTTATATGAACAATCTTATTTCTTTAGAGCCCAACAAAAGTTCACTTGAATCGCTATTCATTCTAGAGGCACCTACAAGTGGTGGAGGCCAGAGGAGTTGTTTAGGAAGTAAATAAGTGGCTGCTAGATAGATAGAGTCCAGGAGTGCTTACACTAGAGGACTGGGTGCTTGTGGTCCATCTGTGGTGTGTAAGGAGGACCAGAGAATTTTAGGGGCTCCTTGGGTGTTCACAAAGTTGCTTCTCTGCCTAGAGAGAAGCAGAGTATTTTGTTAGACATCAGTAAGATTGTTTAGTGTTTGTCCTTAATAATGACAAGCATCTTGCTGGGAATACAAACTGGTCCAACTTCTATGGAAAGCTCTATGAAGGTTTGTCAGTCTACTGAAAACAGAGTTACCATATGATCCAGCAATTCCACTTCTAGGGATTTACCCAAAGGAGACAATAATTCAAAAGAATACATGCACCCCTATGTTTATCACAGCACTATCTATAATAAGTCAGACTTGGAATCAACCCAAATGCCCAAAAATAGACAACTGGATCAAGAAGATGTGGTAAATATACATAATGGAATACTCTTCATCAATCCAAAAGGATAAATGAATGCCATTCACAGAAACATGGATGGAGCTTGAAAGGATTATGCTCAGTGAAATAAGTCAGAAGGAAAAGAAAAATACCAGATGGTCTTACTGATAGGAGGAATATAGGGGCTCAAGGAAAATAATAATAATGATAATGATGATGATATCAACAGCAAAAAACCCACAACAAAACAAAAATAAACAACCAACTACAAATCAGAGACATTCTGCAGGGAAGAAGGAGGGAATGGGATCAAAGCAGGGATGGGAAGGGCACAAAGGACCATGGTGATGTTCATGGGTAAACTAGTAGTGGAAATTCCATGTGGACTACAGCTAGGAAAGAAAGCAAACATTGGAAGAAAAAAATAAAAGAAAATGACAAGCATCTGACATTTGTATAATGCTTACTATATTCTGAATACTACCCTCACACACATTGCATATAGTTATTCATTCAATCCTTATGATACCTTATGGGGAAGCAGTTTTATCATTCCAATTTTGTTCAAGACACAAAAAGTTTAAGTAACTTGTCCATGTTTAACTAGCTAGAAACTGGCCAAGCTGAAATTGGAACCCAGGCAGTCTTATGCCAGTGTGTAGCTTTTTCACCACATTACATACTCATACCTCAATAGCAGCTGGTTGATCAGACAGTTATCCTGTTATTCAGAGTTACTGATTTAAGCTAGACAGAGCTTGGTGGTGGTGGTCTTGGTAGTGCACGAGTTAAGGAAATAAATATTTGGAGGTAATGGTGGCATGGGTGTTACACCAGAAAGGAGACCATCTGAAAGTGGTGAAGTGCTCTTTGCTCCACTTAAGTACAAATACACATGGAAAGAGTATAGAGAAACTAGAGTTGACTGTTTATGATTTTTTGTCTGATTTACTTTAGGTCCAAAGTACATGAATTGGTGCCTATTTTCATGGTTGCTGCATAATTTCAGGCAGGAAATCCTTAATGTGTTGAAATCTGAGTTCAAAATGTTCACATTTTATACATGGCTAAAGTCATTGCAGGTTATTCGATATTCTAATTCTAAAAATGAACCAGATGTTTTCCGAGTCCATTGCTTGAGAAATGAACAAGATATGCCAGGTGATTTTCAGTTAGATTTTATGACATTCTGAGTCTTCCTGTCATTAAATTCTAAGATCAAACTAGATCAATGACTGCTCCTGTCATTTCAAAAAGAAAACAAGTTCCATGGTTAGTTTATCTCTGATGATTGTACTTCCAAACTAGGCTGCCAACCAAAGAGAATCCCTAACATTTTCAAAACCAGTTTGGGATTAAACAAGACAGATTGACTATGTGATTGAAACTAAGGATCAGAAATGAAATGTTTCTCTATGAATATAAGAATCTCCTCCTTTCCTTTCTTCCTTCCCCCTCCTCCCCTCTTCTTCCTCTCTTCCTCTTCCTCTTGCTCCTCCTCCTCTATTTCTCCTCATAATTGTCACCACCACCATGAACACCAACATATTTATACAGTGTTTTATAGTTGACTGCTCATGGCATATCATGTTGAGTTTGCTTTCTGTTTCTTTACTGTTTTTACTTTATGTTAAAGTCTAATATCAAGTTAAAGTGAAATTGTTCCTTTGTCTTTTAAAAACATATGGTGGGGCATATACAATTACCAACTGTTATCTAAAATAATTAAACAATGATTAGAAATATGACAGCAATAATGACGCAGTTGACTCAGACAACTAAGATATAGAAATGACCTTTGAATATTAAAGCAAATAAGAATAAAACTAGATTTTATAAGACTGATTAGATAGGCTACTTCCAAGTCTGTAGTCTTTTTATATTAATGCTATTTCTTATTAGAAAATTCATCTTAGAAGCAGCTAAACCTAATTGCAATAGTGAATAAAGACAGACATACCAAAAATTTAATAATAAAATTGCTAGTAGAAAAGACCTAACTGATTATGACAACTTGGATTTGGGCTATGATAGCAATATATTTTATTTTCAGTTTTAAAAATATGTGCTTAAGTTTTTTTGTTTTTTTTTTATTTGAGATGTTAGAAAAATAATTTAGCCTCTATGTGTCTCATTTGCAAACTGGCATTCTCTGACCTGAACTTTAAAAGAAGGTTACTGCTGAGGGCCAGCTGCTAGAAATGCTTATAAAGAACAGTCAAAAGTGCAGAGCTGTGTAAATGCTAAACATCAATGATAATGACATTGAGTGGGAGGAGAGGTATGTTACCTCCTTTGTCTCACTAAACTGTACATGGTTTGACCACCAGGAAAGTAATTTTGTTTGTGGGTATGTGACCAAATATGCATACATTTTAATTCTCATAGAATATAGGTTTAGTAATTTTCAAGTTGCATTTTGTTTTTATCTCCATGTCTTTTGAATTTTTAGATATCAAGTCGGCAAAATAGTCAAACTTATAAAATGAAGACATTTTTCTGCACAAACTTTCATCTCCTGAATCTGAACTTGGATATATATAGCTAGATAGAAACAGTTTTTATTGTCATTAACCAACTTTAAGGCAACTTCAGTTTAATAGGCTGTAGCTGAGTGCTCCCAGCCCAGTCAGCCTCTCTCTGCTTGAGCGCAGGCAAGAGTAATTCACTCTCAGTGGGAAGCAGAAAGGGTATGTACTATTTTCCTAAGAAACCACAAAGTAAAAGCTGTGTGTCAGACAGGCAGTGACATCCCCCTCCTCTCCCTCGCTGGTGGCTGTGTAGCAAGTCTGTTGGGAACATCTCCCACTGTTGTCACTGAAGTGTGTGGATTTATTTGCTGGAGGGACTACTCCCTGGAAGAGTCTTCCTGGTGTTACTGCCCTCCCAGTAAGATCTCATCCTAATTTTGCATTCAGCTGTTACTTCCTGGAAGAGGGTCAGAAAGAGCAAAGATAATAGTAGGTAAGTTCCAAATATTGTAGGAAATGAGGATTCAGCTTCCTTATGAGAAGACCTCATTTGAGAGAACTCAGTTTCCACTTAAAAACTTAATTGGTTAGTATAATTTTTAGTTCTCTTAAATTTGGCAACAGTGGATTTTGTTCCATGAACTATATGGGGTAGCAGCACTATAGCGTAGTGTCCCATTTCTCAAGTGCTTTTAAAATTAAGACAAGATTTTTCTGGCAAAGGTATTACAATATTTGGCAATGTTAAAAACTGACTCCTATTTTTCTGTCCTTATTGGAAAATACATCTGGGCTCATAACCTTGAGTCTATAAAAGTCATCATCTATTTTCTCACCAAGATCTTTTAGTGAAAAACATTTCATCCATTGTTCCTTTCCACTTGGCACTTGGCCCTGGAGACCAGGCAGAGAAGGTCATGAATCTTAATTGCAATATTGAGTCTGCTGTGAGTCTATATCCAACCTGATCCTTCATAGCGCATATTCTGCTTAGCAAGAAAATGCAGTGGGAAATTTGTCTGCCAGATATGGTTTTGTCCTTCATCATGGATCAATGAAACCCCTGGCATTTCTTTTCTGCCTGACTATACTGGGGCACACTCCCGCTCTTTTCATCTGATATTCAAAATAACTAAAACAAAGTGTAAATTCTCTTCTTCCCATTCTTGGAGTACCCACGACAAGCAAGTCACTCTCTTGGGCACAGAGCACACACTATCCTATAGCTTTGTGGGAGGATGTGAGAAAACAAATGTAAAATGACTGGCACTTATCGCTCCCAAGGGCCTTCTGTCTTCTCTCTCATTTATACCTCAGTGGTTTATCTCTTCTGATTGCCAGTCCACAGAATAGAGCTCAGATCTAACTTTGCATTTTTGTAGTATCATTGCTGGCGTTCCATGTGTCACCTTTCACAAATAGGAAGAACTATAAGTCTATTTTTGGTATCGGTTAGGAAAAGAAGGAGGAAGGAGGTAGAGTGAGGTTCTTAAGAATCTCAAAAAATCAGTAAGCTCTCAAAAATCTGGCATTTTCCTCCTCTTCCCATCTTGAGAAGTTATTTGATTTATGCCAATAATCAAGAGTGAAACTGTCTCTACTTCTGTAGATTCTCCTGGCTATAGATAAAGGACTTGGTTTCTAGCGCAGAATGCATGGAGTTCCAGCTTTGATGAATGATTCCTTGATTAGTCTTTTGATCTTGCTTGATTTTTAGGGATCTGTTTCCAGACACCTGATAATAAGCATACTCAGCAGAAAGAGTCTTCAGATTTCACTTCCCTCCTACTCAGGGAAGACATTAACCATGTCCTTTCATCTCTTCATGAAAAACAGATTGTCTCTGTTTAAATTTACTGAATTGATATTAGAGCACTAAACTTCCTCAGTTTTGCATTTTTACTCAAATGAAGCAGCAGCTGCTGGACTTTTGATGAAATGAAGTGAAATGAGACTCTAATTTAATAATTCCTTAGAGGGCTATGGTGCCTAGAGAGTTGTGAAAAGGGTGTGTGTGTGTGTGTGTGTGCGTGTGTATGTGTGGGGTTTTCTAGTAAAGCCAATTCTTACATCTGCCTACTTTTGTAATTTTCTTAGATTAACAAACCCCAATGCTAAGAACAACTGAAACATGGAGGATGACATGCATAACTAGGACACAGGATTGCCAGGCTGTGGATGGTGCCGACTGGACTAATAGTAGGAAAGGAGAAGTGACTATCTATGTGTAGTAAAGAGATAGGTACTTACTGAAATTTTGGAAATTAATAGCTTATCCCTGAAGAACATTTCTGGGTTAAACTGAAAAGGAAAGAGAGCAAAGGTTTGGATATCATAGGATTTAGTTATCAACTTCTTACTCACCAGGGTGTTTTTTTGAACATCCTATTCACATGGTTAAGTCACAGGATTTAATGATGATGGAAGAGTTTAGTTAGCAGGACATTTTCCAGAAAAGAAGCACACTGATCATACATTGTCAAATAAGTTATTTTAACAGTACATGGGGGAAATTATTTTGTATGTTAGAAGAAAGGTACTATTATAGCAGCCTAGAGCACTTGATCACTATCTAAATGATATAGAGAATTTGCACCAAGTGTGTGGAGAGAAAGAACACTGGAAAGCGTTGATCAGGGGAGGCTTTGTGGAAAAAGTAATGATAATAGCTATCAGGTGGCTACTGTGGGCATTTTATTCTGTATAAACGATTTCATGAATTTCTCAAAAGAGATATTATTGAAACAGGGACAGTGAGGGGCTCTAAGACCAAAGAGTCACCAAAAAGTCCCAAAAGGCCAAAAGGCCACAAACCAGAATCAAGGGCTATAGCGATAGGGCCTATAGCCTAACAAAGGACAGTGTCCAATAAGAGGGCAGGTCACTATCTATGGGTTCTCACCTGCGCACAATTGCAAGAGATCTTGGGCTTCAGGAACAACGACCACGGGATTTATTTTACAAACAGGGGAAACAAAAAGCTTACCATATCCACAAGTGGCTGGCTGCTTCATCCAGATAGCATCAATGATGATCATCACCAGTTACCAAGACTGTTGGACAGCACTGTCCAGTAGCGATGGCTACCACTGGTCCTGTAGAGGTGGTGTCAGAGACACACAGTGTTAACAGCTCTTTGTGAGTTGTTGGGTTATACCAACAGCGAATAGCTCTTTGAGACACCAGGTCCACAGCCTTTGGTGCTCCTTTCAGTCAGTGTCAGAGACAGGACCGAGGCCCAGTCTCTGACAGAGTCCTTTAGCTTCTCTTCCCTCCTCAGAGGGCAGCTGCTGGATGCTTCTTTTCTTCTTTCTTCAGAGGCTGGAACCATCTTCTCTTTTTTAGGGGCTGGTGTCATCTCCTTCTCTTCAGGTTTCTCTTCTTTCTCTGCAGGGGCTCTTTCTCAGGGCTGCTGCTTTTCCAGGGGCCTTTTGGCTTCCTCCAACCCTAGCTTATATTCACCTTCAGGTTGCCCTACCCATCAATCTGATTGAACCAATTTTTCAGTCCTGTGGCTGATTGGTCTATACCACAATCCAGGAAGTGCACATTACATAAAAGGGCTCTACCACAACTGAATTATGGTGAAAGGCAAGGTCCTGTAACAAAGCATCAATCAATGCATAGCTTGCACCTGTTTGGTCCATTCCATGATCCAGGAAGTACACTGTTACATAAAAGGTCTCTGAGGAGTAACTGCCACAACTGTCTTGTGGTGAAGCAGCAGGGTAAGAGAACACAACTGTTCCTGCTGGCTCCCAAAACTGAGGCAGCTGGGTTCTGGTAACACTATTATCTGAACTTTATAGGTCATGAGAGAGCGCATCAGGAGAGGTAATTCATATAAAACTTTTGAGTTCATCAGTGGTAGAGGTGAGGTTGAAATTGGGGTCATTAGATCCTTTCCTCTATGCAACACTGCCTTCACTGTAGTTGGACTTGAAAGGCAGATGTGATTTAGCTATAAGGTAGAACAGCTTAGGAGGAGCAACTGATCTAGGGGAGGGGAGCAGTCAAGGAGAGGGAAAAATGAGTGGGTACCATATACCACTCACATCACCCTTCAGCAATGGAAAGTGAAGAGGAGACCAGCCTAGCAATGTGTTCAAAAGAACACAAGAACCCAAATCCCCTGACACCAAATTAGATGTTCTTTTCAGGTTTTAGCAATAAAGTATTTTATTCCACACTTGGAATAAAAGACAATAGGTATTAAAGATGCAAAAGCATAACACATTGGGAATGTATTTGTTAATATGTAAAAAAAATCATTTTGAAACCAACAGCACTAAACTAAGTCCTTGAAATGACATAGAGAGAAATTGAAGACAATGGCATGTATTTTTTGTGTTTGTGTGCATGTGTGTGTGCACACATACATGTGTACATGAAATGTTAATGTGCATAGGGAGACAGTCAGAAGCTCCAGAGATACTCCCTGCTCTGTTTGGCTGTGGGTTCACCTTTTCTCCAGGGGCAGAGTTAATTGTTTCAGTTTTATTTCGTCATTGGCAAGACATTATTATTTTTAATTACCCAACTCCTAAATAGCTCACATCCCACTCTCTTTCTCTCTCTGGAGACACCAGTGGGCTAAGCCAGGTTTCATATGGGTTCTACCATAACAAGGAATGTTTAAAATGATGGTGACTGAAGAGAAATTTTGTCGCACTGTCCAGACTTGATGTCTACCAGTTTTGCCCTGAATATGACTCCTGAGTCTTCCATTCACGAGCACTTATGTGCTCACATGGTATTTTTTTAATTTCTGAATAGACTTGCTCCCAGAAACTTTCCAGGTAGAGTTTCTGGGAAAGTACAAGACTTTTTCTCTTAGTCCTGTTGCAGAACTCTTTATCTGGCACCTTGCTCTTTCTGTTTGCCTTGGATCCTACTCTCCTGCTGGTAACAACTATTAACCTCCCAGCCCCACAACTGCACACCATGCTTGGTGAGTCTAAAGTACGTTCTCTTAGTTGGGCATGTGTAACTTAGGGGTGTGTAACTTCCCATGTACGTGAAAAGCCAGGCCAAACAGATACTGTCTTCAATTTAACTGTGGAACACAATAAGCCAAGGATGGATAGTGGTTTGAGGAGTGACCTGATCAAGTTTTTATAGGGATAAATGCTATACATAATATGGACAGAACTTCATTCTTCTGTCCAGATATTGGAATTGGTTTGTATTCAGGAGAAAAATTTCTGGGCAAGAGTGTGCCTAACTCAGTGCAACCCATTGGTCTTTTGTGGGAAGTTTCTGTGGATTCTAGAGGTAATACATTTTCTGGTGTCATCTATATATGAAGTATCACAAATAAAGAAACATAGGGCTTGAGAAGTTTCATCATTTGAGCAAGGACATACAGCTAATTAGTCATAAAGAATATCTGAAATTAAGTCCTCCTAATCTCTTTGAAAAACACCATCCATGCTGAAAGTACCTTGAATGACTGGTCTGCATGGTTTTTTATTGCATTAACTCTGGTACTGGGTTTTGTTATTGGAGAGATTTTTATTTTTGAAGATTTATTTTATTTATTTATGCATACAAGAGTTGGGGTATAGCCCAGAGGTGTGTGTGGGGGTGGGTAGGGTGAGAGGATTCACCAGAGACAGAGTGGGGAGCAGAACAGGTGGATTGACAAATACACTGCTGAGGGGAGCAGTGGGAGAAACAAATACAATGCTGCGTCATAGGGGTTAGCTCCCTGGACAGGGATTGAACTTGTGCTGCAGTGGCTGAAGATAGCTTCCATGGAAGTCTTCATTGGAGAGATTCTTACTCTGTGATGAGAGTGATAGTAGAGCCTTGCATCCAGAGGAAGTGTGAGCTTTCCCAGAAAAAGAAATAGGACTCACCTTATCGCTTATGCTGGGTTTAGTTTATGGAATCAGGCAAGCACAAGCCCTATCTGAGTATTCTTTGGTGATTTTTTTGTATGAACCTAGTATTAAGACTTCCATATCCAGGTAGCGGAGCCTGGCTTATGTCTACGCAGGGAATGAATGCCAGCAAGGGTGATCTGGTTTCTTTGATCCTGTCCTGCAAGCTTGATTCAGCAGAGAAATACATGTAGCCCCAATGAGCCAGTCAAGCTGCTCTGCTGGCTTCTTATCACTTCTAAGTGCAGGTAGGCTTACCAGGACAGGGGGAAGAATGTTGAGTTACATCAGACGTAAATGAATCAATACAAACCAATTCATTCATAAAAGAAAACCTAATTAGTCACACTGCTGCCCGAATCAACTGCTTCTCTCTTTCCACAGCTGACACATTCTCCAATTCCTGTATACAACTGCATTCTAATTCCCATTAATGAAAAATATGTATCTATTTTTTTTTTTTTTTGCCAACTTTGAGCCTTGCCAGGTTTGTTTTCGAAGCACAACCAATAATGGAAACAACACTGTTTTAGAAAGGTTTTCACAGTTTAGAGAGAAGTAGGGCTTTATGTTAAGCAGTAGAGTAAGTTCAGAAGGTGATGATGTAATCACAGGTGGGTTCTTGCTGGGCTATCTCTGCAAGACAGAGATGCAGATCTGGGGGATAGAAGTGAGGGGTGTGATCCTAAGGGCAACTCTTGAAGATACTGCAACCCAGTTCTAGCCTCTGGAAAGAACAAGGACTTCCCACAGGCCTTTCCTACTAATAGAATGCTTTGTATCACTGCAGGAGCCCCTAAAGAAGTCAAATGCCTCCTGTTAAAAGGAAATTAAATTTTTCATTCATTCATCATTCAATGTTTTGGTTGACTCCCAGCAGCAACCAAGGAACTGTTGCTTTCTTGGACCAATGTAGAGCATTCATTACTCCATGCTGTGAATGTGAATTGCTTATCAAAGCTAGTTGAGCCTGCAGGCTTAAAGTCACTCTGCCTAACTTCACTGACTCTGCCACTAACTTGCTGTTTGACTTTGGAAGAGCTAATAAACCCCAGGCTTGAGTTTCCTCACCTGCAAGAATGCAGTTGATACTATACTTTCTTAAACCCAGTATGCCACCATTACTTTACATACATCTAAGGAAGAAAAAAAAAATCAAACTATGATACAAAATTGTACAATTCACCTATTTTAGATATGTTAACATGCAAAAAATATAAGAATATTTCAATTGAGGAACTAGGACACTGCCTACCTCATGATGCTACAGAATTACTCTGGCTCTTAACTTAGACTGTGGAAGGAAAAACCAGGAGGTATGCAAGGATGTCTGGAGACACTTTATTGCAGATTCATATGCATATGGACACAGACACCGACCTTTCTCCGAAAATCTGAGCCTGAAACAAAGGCTGGGAGCTCCTTTTATACACTACTATCTCTACATTGCCAAATGGATTAAAATATATATATATATACAAACCTATAGGATAGGTTTTGTGTACATAGGAACTAGAAGGCTAGTTCCTAGTTGAAAGGGGAGTTTTGCAGGGAGATCCAAGGATACAGACCAGCCTGACCTGTTATCTGACCCTTTGAAATGCAGCTCTGTTTAGGAGTGAGACTGGGCCATGAATCTAACTTGTTAACTGCACCTGCACTGGTATGTTAATTGCACTTAGGCTAAACTCTGTGACTGGGGAGATATCATCACATCCATTGTCCAGCAATATTTCTTCCACAATGGTACAGATGTAAGGATGGAGATATGCACATAAATGTTTAGCATTTTGTGGACCTCACAGCAAGTCCTAATGAATGAGTACTACTATTTTGCTACCAGAAGGCAGTAGTTTGGGCAATTTCAGGACACATTTAACCCTCTGTGCTTTATTCTCTTCCTCTTTAAAATGAATGGGTAGCCATATGGTCCTGTCACCCAGAACTGGAAGAAAAACGAATTTAAAAATGTTTCTAGGTCCTTACTAGCTCTAAATGTGAAGCACTATCAACTCTTTCTGTTAGTCATCTTTTCTGTCTGAAAACTGATAAAGAAATAGTAAAATAAAGTCTGTATAGTTCTTATGTATATGTTATTTCATTGGAATTATATGGGGAATTTAAACTTTTGACTTGGGCTATTTATATTTCTATTGTAGTTACTGAAAAGGAACTTTTGATCTTTTTATTCTTTTGAACATAATTCTGTTTTATTTTTTTGTGAATTATTTTATTTTATACTGACAGGGATAATTACTTTAATAAAGTATCTCCATGCTGGACAAGTCTAAAGAAATAGTAACCAATTGCAAAATTTTGCTATCTGTGAACTCCCACAAATTTTAGAAGATGGGTAGAGTTAATGTCAGTTATATAGATTAGGTGAGAACAAAAAATATATTCCAGAATGTTGCAATGATCACTAAACACAAAGGAGATTCAAACACTGGTTACATAGAGCCTCACTGTCGCATACACCATTTTGAGCAGCAAGGAGCTAGATCAGTGGGGTTGCCTGTTATGTGAGAGAAGTCCAATTTAATTCAACTTTCAGTTATTGAACCTTTAGTGTGAAGCAAGAATGGTGGTAAGTGATAGATATGCTGAGACATTTTAGACAAAAATCCCTGTCTTCCCAGAAATTATAGCCTGATAAGCAATGACATCACAATGTGATAATAGTACAGAAGTGTCATGGGGGACCAAAGAAGCAGTGACCAGATCTGCTTGGGTAACTAAAGGGAGGTGATAAAGATTGCAAGGGAGTTCACAAAATGGAGAGGTTGAGAGACAGTTTGCCTGCAATGAGAACAGTGTTTGCAAAAGCCAGGGGTGTGAAGAAATACAGCTTTGATGTAAGTTAGCATGACTACAGTGGTTGCATAGTGTGTGTATTTGTGTGTGTATGAAGAGCAGTTGTGGTGGCAAAAAAAATTGAGACAAGATTGTGAAGGGTCTTAAATGGCCACATTAAGGGATTTGGCATTCAATCAATAGGCAAAGGTATAGTATCAAGAAATATTTGGTGAAGATTCAGTGGGACATAATGACAAATTGGCTGGAGGGTAGTGAGCTTTACAGAAGAACTGGAAATGATTTCTGGTGCCTAATTTGGATTCCTGGGTGATGGGAGGGGGTGATATGGGTGATATTCAGTACTAAGGAACCGCTGGAGGACAGCTATAATGAAGACTAGGAAGATGTGGAGTTTGGTTTGAGCTTTTTAAAAACTTATCTTGAAAAGAATTAGATCAGGTTATTGTATTACATAGTATACTACACCCCTCTGTGCATCATTTGCCTTATGTTTAGAAAATAAGATGGAGAAGTAATCCAAGAGGAGTTAGAACTCAGGGTTCAGGAGCTCAGTCCCTAACTCTGATGATTACTAACTGTGATTTTGGGCAAGCTACTTAACCTCCTTCCTCATTTGGAAAAGGAGGAGTAATAATCACCCTGATCTATCAGATTATTGTAAGTTACATATCTAGCACATAGTAAGGCCTCAAAAAATGTTTGTTCCTATTATTTTTATTATCTCTTCTCTGAATTTCAAAATGGATTCCATGGCAGTTCTTGAGAGAAGAATAGTATTTGTAGATGTATTTGTCCTTTAATTTGGTAAAGGTCATGAATTCAGAACCAGATCATCTGAAATTTAGTCTGCATCTGCCACCCACTAGGTCTGTGATCTTGGGCAAGTTCCTCACCTCTCTGAGCTTCAGTTTTTTATCTGTAAAATAAAGATAATTACAGCATATACCTCATAGAGTAATTGTGAGGCATAAAAGAGAGAATACATGTAAAATGAGAATCTATGTAAAATGGCACATCTAAAGCTCGTGTGTGCTGTTATTATAGCTGTTGTTATTGTTGTAAACATTTTAATTTTTAAATTGCAAACTGTCTGATAATAGTGTGATCCAAGTAAAAATTAGATGCTTTCCCACGTCAATGGCTTTGTTCAGATGACAGAGCAGTCCCTGAGATGGGTCTGTATTCAGTCTGGTAGCGCTTGGCATGTCCTACAGGCTAGGGACACTGAGGACCCAGGCCAGTCTCTGAAATGCCTCTTCTGAGTTAAATGGGATGTCTTTCTCCTCCAGATTCTGTGTGGGAGGCTTATACATTTGGTTTGGTAATGAGTTTGCTTTCTGAGCCAAAGAAGAGAAGAGAATAAAAGAAGAGAGAAGGCGTGAGAGGCAATCATAGAAACCTGGAGGCTTAGATCCTCTAAAATGGAAAAGGAGCCCGCATTTCTGCAGAAACAAGAGAGAAATAACTAACAATCTCAAAGCTCATTATGATTTAACTTTGAGATAGCACAAAATGACAGGAATGTGACTACTGAAGCCTGTTTTAAGTATAAGCAGGACAAAAGAGTGGAAATGGAGTGTATTAGCAGGAGTGTAAAGATAACCTCCTCGCTTACAGGCTGTGCATACATTAGCACAGAATGTACTGTTAAAAGCTACTAAATCTCTCTAAAGTGGCCATTTCCCTTTCTATGGCAAATGATTGAAAAATCTTTGTTGTGTATCCACTTGAACAAAATTCTTGGAACCTTTTAAAACTAACTTTCTGTTGTTAGGAGAATGCAAACTCAGAACTGATAGTGTCAACAGATAGGAAGTAGTGATGAATTCAGAGGCACTTTGCCTTGTAGAGCTCAAAAAGAGTAAAGTAGGAATTCATCATTTTTTTTCCCTGAAAAGGAGCATTTTTCTTTGTGTTCCTGTTGTAGAAAATTGAAGAAAAAAAAAAAGAAAGGAGGCATCTGAGCGCCTCATTTTCCCACTGACTGACAGTGTCACTTCTTTTGCTGCTTTTCCATGTGTCTGTTATTACTGTGATTATCACTATTATCATCTTTCTTTGACTTTTTTCCATCTGAAAAGTGCAAATTATCCTCAGCATCATATTGTGAGAAAAAAGTCTGAATGGAAGAGCTAGACATTGATTCCTGTCTAAATTTTTTGTATAAATTGGAAACTTTCTAATTTCATCTGAATATTAGAACAAATCAATGTCCATAATTATTTAACTTAAATCTTTAAATATGCATATGCATCCTAGGAGGAGTTAAAAAAATTCAAAGGATGTAAAGAATTTTTAACATGTCAAGAAACTGAGCTGACTCACTAGAATGTGCTTAGAATGACATCAAGGAGTAACTGTACAATTGGAAAGAAGAGATGCAGGTCTGCAAATGTCATTCAGTCTGTGAGATTTGTTGAATTTAGACCAAGATATAGAGGCCTTTGTAGAGGAAATGCAAAATAAGGTAGAAGACACTTTAAAAATGTGTGCCCTTGGGTTTCTTATTGTGTCCTAGGACATCATAACTTCCTATACACCAAAAAGCAGAAGGTGGTATCAGTCAGGGTCAGGACCCTTTGGACATGACCTTGGACAAGTCACTTAAATCCTTGTAAGTTGAAATTTCATCAGGGGAAAAATAATCGGTTTAGAAAAGATATTTTCTAGTATCATTTCAACTCAAATTGTTGGGTTTGAGTGTATGCAAATTAACATGGTGTGAATGAAATGCTTTTGTTCATTTAATCAGTAACACTGAGAGCATCCTAGGAGCTAGATACTGTGAATGTAAAATACAAAAACATCTGGTCCTGCTTTCAACAGGCTTACAAAACAAGGGACAAGACTGACCAGCAAGAAATTTCAGTGCACAGTAGTGCTCAGGTTCAGAGTGATAGTGGGGGTTCAGAGGAGAGGTGGATCAAGAAGTCATCTAGGCTGCAGTGGTGATATTTGTTGATAGGTCTGAAAATATAAGAAAAAAGTTGATGAGGTAGCGATGTCTCTGGCACAAGGAATAGCATTGACAAGTTATTCATCTGTGCTTTAAGGTAATTCAAACATGGATACAGCTTCAGTGGAAAGTAATGGAGACAAAAAGAATTGTTTGAGACTTGATTGTGATGAGATTTGGAAGTCACTCTAACAACTTTAGACTTTTTCCTAAAAGCATCAGAAGCCCTGAAAAATAGGAACTGTGATCAGACTTTTTTAGAAAGTTCAGTCAGGTGGCATTTGGAGTCTGAGTAGGAGACTGAAAGGAGAACAATCTTTTAGGAGACTATTTTGATCTCCCATGGGAACAATTATGAGAGGTTTACCTTGACCGTGACAGTGGGAACAAGCCATTTGGGAGATGGCTCAGAAACAGAATCCATAGACTATTTATTCACTCAACAAATTTTTATTCAATGCGTGTCTGTCAGTGTAAACCATGAAGAGAATATAAGTCCTTTTGAAATGTTCATGGGGGATTGGCTAGAGTAGAATGGAGTGAAGTGGTACTACTTCAGGTGGACTTTCTGGAGGAGATGAGGTGAAGTGACCCAGGTTTCCAAGGGAAAAAAGAAGAGATATGAATTTGTAAAAAGAGGCAGGGAATGTCTGGTCAAGGATTTATGAGAAGATAAGAATGAAAGAATAACCAGCAGGTTTGCTTGACTAACAAAGAGAATCTTTTGTTAATGTGGAAAAAGATGGAGAGATTGGAAGCACTTGAGGGAAAAGACTCAGCAGAAATATTGAACTTTGATGTGCTAAGCCACAGGGAACTACTGCAGATCTTTAGAAGGAGAGGAGTTGTATGGTATAATAGAAGAAAATGATGAAATTAATGCTTATATAACAGGGTTTTGCCACCAGCTAACTGGGTCAGCATTAAAGATACTTAATGTGTCCAAAACTCATATTTGTGTAGTTTGGATGGAATCTAGCTAGGAGACAAGTTATGTAGTCAATTGAAGAATTCATGTAAAGTGCAACCCATGGGCCAGACATTGTGTAGACACAAGGGTACAAAAAGATTAAGAAATAGTAGGGAAATAAACTTCTCAACCCTCTGGGCACCTGGAGATAGTTGTATTGTCCACAAAGAGTGGGACACTTGCTTTATAGGCTGCTCTCCCATCTCAAACTGTTCCTCTGCATGTGGCCTTGTTGATACTGGGTTTGACCCAATAACCAGAAGGATGATGGGTATTCACAAATAGTTCCATAAAAGGCATGAGTTGTTTGCATGCATTCTTGCTCAGTGATGCAAGTCTTAGGTATGAGCTTGGGCAGCACCCTGAGCCCTACCCCCTCAGGTACGATGGACGCTAAGGGAAACTGCTAAAAACTGCTCCCTTTGCTTCAGCTCTGGCATTCTTAATCAAATAAATCAAGCAGATAACCTTACAGATTAAGTGGAAGTGGTTTCTCCCTGCCAATTTCAGCCTACCTGAGTGCTTCATTAGTCTTTGCCTTTAATGGATTTATAGTCTAATAGGAAGATAGACATATAAACAAATAAATTACAATGTGACAAATGGTCTTTAATTCTGTGGACTGGCAGGTGGTACCAGGGATGGAAAAGAAAATAATTTCTTCTGCTGAATTTGCCTTTATCCTAATGTTAGGGTCCCAACAAGTAAGTCTCTTTCTGTTCCTTTCTAAATCATGGTGCTGATTCTTGATAAATGGAGATGCCCTGGTTACCCAGGAAAGAATATTCTCCTAGAGGCTGGTCAGGGAACTGAGACAAAAGAAATGTGATTCTTCATGCCCTTATAAAAGTAACCCAGGATTTTCTTGCCTAAATTTATACTACCTAATTGTGTGCCTTTTCATTTCTCTGTCCTGGCCCTCTTTGGGGCTGATGAAGTAAGGGTAGCTGAGTGATGAAAATAACCTTTCTTTGTCTCCTGTAGACACTCACTCAAAAGTCAAATACCAAGTTGGAGAGTCTGCAAACCTGGGCTCTGCCATTATTTGGATATGGAAATATAAGTCATTTATCCTTCTGGGTATAATTTGTTCATCAGTTTAAAAAGGGACTATCTGTTCTTCTTACTCAAAAGGTTAATAAGAGGATGAAATACTATTTGGAAGACTTTTTTTGTGATACAGAGAATCACTAAATATAATGAACCATTTAATTATCCTTTCCATGGCTTTTTCTAGCCTCTAGTAGCTGCCTTGAAGTGTTCTCCTTAATTTTTTGAATTTCAGTCAAACTACTGATAGGCAACCATAATTCATATTCTTGCTGAGGGACACCTGAAGTCAACTTTTACTCCTAACCAGGTATCCAATGCCAGATTTATATTTCTTTTTAAAAAAGGGAAATGAAAGCTTCCATAGAAAGGTTGTATGGCAACCAGATAAAAGAAGGAATTTCTTTCAGGCTTTCCAAGAAGACAGAATGGGAGTCTTGAAATATAAATTACTTTTTAATGGTGTCTTGAAAAGGTGTTATTCTCAACCATCTGCCTCTCTTACCCCCCTTCCCGAACATGGCTTATGCCAGCAATTAAACCTCTATGTATCTTTAAATTGAATAGCAGTAGAGATATTTTAGGAGATGGAAATAATCTTAGCAATGTCCTGGTTTATCCATCTATTTTCTGAAGTAGGGAAGTATTGATTTAGAACAGGTATGAGATATCCCCTTGATCTCTAGCTTTTCAGTGATGAGCCAAGACCAAACTGGGTATCCTAGCTCTCAGTCCAAGGTTTTCACCAGGAGACCACAGGCATGAGATGTGAGCCCATAACTACACTTGACACAAAGAGTGATATCTAGGAAGAGTGCTGGGCCTAAGTGTCCAACATGGTGGAAAGACTGGCAAACACAACCAAAAGTTCAAGAAAAGACCCTTTAATATTCACCTACCTTGTCAAAGGCATTGGTGCTGGACAGCATAAGGAACATTTTAGATTTTTGCTGTGCAGGTAAAACCTCTGTCATGTTGAATTTGAATTGTGCATTTCCTATAAAGGAAGGACAGTTGATGGGTTTCCTTTCCCCTCTCTCAGAATGGCTCTGATTATTCTGATCTTTCGCTTGGATTTAGGCCTTCCTTTGTGTTCTACATCAGCAGAAAGCTGGTAACTTTTCTGTAGCATCAGGTTATGGAGACACTAAGAGTTCTTAGGAGGAGGGAGACCATTCTTCTGATCAAATCCCACTACAGGGAACAGCCCATGATAGTCTAAACTCCCTTGGTTTAGTGAGATAGCACAAATCCACCTCACTTGAGTTATATAGGCCAGTCCAGTACCTGGGCCTTAGAAATAGTTTTGACAAGATCTCACTGTGATGGAACCTCCGCCCTCATCACGTCTCATAGAATGAATTTCTCACAAAGCCCAGAGGGTCTAGAGTCTACCCTGGAAAGGGTGTCTGCTGCCCCATTGGTGTCTACCTCCTCCTCTCTGTCCTGGGCCCATGAGATAAACACACAGCTCTCCATCTTTTGCAGTGCACAACCCACCAGTGGTAACTCTCTGCTGCTCCCTACCATCTCTTCTCTGAATGGACTTAGTGGTCAGTGGAGTCTTCTCACTTTTCAGGGGATTATTTGTAATTAGTTACTTGATTTCTAGGTAGGGTGGGGCAGTGACTCTCAGGCTGGAGGAATTGAAATGTTAAGAAGTTACAAGTATGGGGGATTCTGTGTTTCTAGAACCAGAGAGTCCTAAAGCTGGAAGAAGCATTCAGATTTTCTAGTCAATGGAGTAGAAATGGGTTGCAAGGCACTTTAGGGTCTTGGTTGCAGCACAGTGTCAATGCGGAGACAGAGACTTGCCAGAAGAAAAACAAGTTTGTTCATGGAGATCTAACTGTGGATTTTGGCAAAAGGCATGGGGAAAAAAGGTTCCTCTGCAGCTCTGAGAATTGAAGTACTTGGTTAAGTCTACACAAATGGTCCTTGTTCCTGTGCCAATGCCAGCCAGAGTGTCTGCTTTCCAGAGCAGGCAGTTCGAGGAGGTGAGGAGAACTAATTTTCATTCACGGAGTCTGAATGAAGCCAGATGTTTGCAGCTGGAGTTGGGCTGTGTGATTCCTGCCACCTGCTGCTGCCTATTTGTTCCTGGGTTGGCCATTTGAACTTTTACTTACAAAAAGAAACATGAAACACTTCTCTGCTGACCAACTAAGAGAAAGGACCCTACTCCATCGTGAAAGCAGCATATGTGATGACTGCTGGTGTCTGAAAGACCAGTATTCATGTTAACTGCCCTCTGGATCCTGGACAGGGTGTGAGCTGGACCCAGAGCTCCAAAGAACCCAGAGTACATGCCTTATTCCAACCCCAGGAGCACTTAGCTGGACACCAGCACATGTCTTCATTGTCTTCTCTGTATGAATCGAACTATTGGTCCTATGATCAAATCAGGGCATCTAGTTTCCATCCAGGATAAAGGTAGACTTTCAAAGTGTAGACAAATATGGAGATAAGTGTGGAGACTCCAGAGCCCTGTGGGCAGGCTAAATCCACGCAGAGCCAGTGGGAATTAGTCCCATGTGTACAACACCTCCTTGTATCAGCAGATGGAAAGGGATGGAGAAGATAAGTGAAAGGGCACTGCTCTTATTTTCAGATCTGTTGCAGGAATGGGAGAAAATAGTTCCTCCACACCCATCCTCACTATCTCAGTGACATCTGTTCTCTGCACCTTCCACCCCCGTTCTCACTTGCAGCCCATCCCAGAGGTCGTCTGCCACTTACGTTGTGCTTTTCCAGTCCACATTGTGCTGAATGCAGAGTAGATTTCAGAGAAACTCCATGTTCAGATCTTAATTGACATTTTGGTTAATGGGAAGAATCCAATTTAGTGGGTGGTTGTCCTAGGTTGGGTCTTCCCTGAGGCAAGGCTTTGGGTCCCAAGAATTTATTTGGGAACTAATGCATGGAAATACCAGCAGAGGAAAGGGGAAGTGATAGATGAAGAGGAAAGACCAGTCAAGGGGTGTTGTCAAGTCCTCACTTGGTGACTAGAGTAGGCCCCTGGGAACTCTGTAGCTGGTATGCAATAGCTGTCTAGATTCCCCAGTCAGAGTGAGGGTGTCTGGTGGTGATTTATTTACTGCACCCCACCAGGCCACCCTTTGAGAATGCTTTCCTAGCATTTCTGGCCTGTGACGTGCATGATATTCAATTTGTGCTTTTCTGAGTAAACCTGATCTAGCAGTTAGGTGTGAGCCACTTGCCAACTCCCCGTGGTTTCTCTATTGTCTGTTGTTTTTGTTACAGGGAGCTTTCTAAGCTACACTCTAGACAGAATGTACCGCAGTCATTTCCAGCAGTTTAGCTCCTTGTGCTGACAAACCCACCCTCCACAGAGCTGTCAACTTCTGACATACAAAAAGAAAATGATAGCCTTGAACTAGGCTCCCTAACCAACTGCCTAACTGGACACGATCTTATGGAAACTATCAAGAGAGAATGGCAGGCACCACAGCATTTTAGAAACTCCACTAATGCCTGATGATGCTGAGTTGCTGACCTCATTTCAGGTATTGACCAGTGAACTGGCTTCTGATACGTTTCTTCTTCTCTAAGTTTAGAATGAATCTTGTCAACTTTCTACTTGACAACTCAAATGCTGCCACAGGTACCTAGCCTTCATCCCCAAAGATCCCCTCCAAGGCTACTCTCTTATTCTTGCTGGGATGAGCAGGAACATGAATTGCAAGGACCCATCTTGAGAAGGTAGTATGTCAAATGGACTCATCAGCTGAGTTTTCTAGCCTCTGCACTTCTCCCTGTTCCCAGTCACCCTGGGAGATCTCTGACTTGTCGTTATCTCCTCTGCTATGATTGCAAAGCAGGACCCTCCACTGCTTACCTTACCCTGCTGCCTCCTAAGGCCACTTCTCTGGGGGACTTAGTGGCTAGTGGGGTTATCACTGGAACCTCCAGGGTCTTGCCTCTGCTGAAATAAGGCATGGATTTTCAGGAGATTCTTTGTAAATTCTGCTAAACATAGAGACAAACTTGAGTGAAAAAACTTTCTAAGTCACAGAACAAGCATCTTCATGGCCAGTCCTTACTGGGGTTTTCTTGACTCTTAATGCAAGTAAAATAGTGGTAGGGGTACAAACTTCAGTCTATATAATTCAGGAGTTAACACTTGTTATGGAGTGAATTTTGTTTTCTCTAAAAGAGATATTGTAGTTCTAATGCCTCAGATTATGATCTTATTTGGAGATAGGGTCTTTATAGAGGTAATAAAATTAAACTGAGGTCATTAAGGTGACTGTAAATCGTCTGAATTGCATCCTTGTTTAGACACAGACATGCAGACAGGGAGAACACCAGTGGAGTGAACAGCAGAGATCAGAGTGCTGCTTCTACAAGCCAAGGACACCAGAGACAACCCCTTGGAAGTTGAGGTGGGCAGGGGAGAAGAGGGATGGGGTGGGGACAAGCAGGAGCAGTGTCTCTCTTAGTCCTCAGAAGGAAGCAACCACATGAACATCTAGATCTTGGACTTCTAGCCCCATAACTGAGAGAGAAAATTGTGAGAGAATAAATTTGTATCATTCCAGGGACCCAGTTTGTGGTGCTTTGTAATGGCAGCTTTAAGAAACAAATGAAACATTCAGATATTTTTTATTGATGACAAGAAACTTGATCTTGCCCATTCATATACATTTGAGAGTATTCCATTCAACACAGGCTCTTGAATAAATAATCAGGTGATTCAATCTGTCTCTCTTCCTCTCCCCTCCTGACCTGTCTCCAACTTTTGACAAAAATGTCTGTCCTCTCTAGATTCTGCAGATATGTGTCTGTCCTCTTTGTTGTACTGATTCTAAATGCTCTGTATCTATTGCTAAAGTATTTACTTCCCACATGCACTAGGTCATTGGATCCAATCAGTGTTCTTGGCTTCAATCCCCTCATCTTAACAGTGAGGCTTAGTCATGGTGGCCAGCTCATTTTTAGCCTCATCTACACCTATTTCAAGCAATGTGGGAGGGCAGAGTCAAGAACTGATGTTGTCCTGAGCCTATCTCTGCAGTCATGGTCTACCAGAGCAGGCAGGTGGTGGCCCCGAGACTTACCCTTGCCATCTCAGACTTATCCTCCTTTCACTTTGCCTCTTGTTTGGCTGTCCCTATGTCAAGGGACTTTCTGTGAGGCCAGGGTGTGTGTGTGTGAGCTCTCTGGCTCACACTGCAAACAGTGGGAAAGCCCGTCAATGAGAGAGTGATTAAGTCAGTCAAGGGGTGTCCATGTTATAGGATTCTGTGGCTATTAAAAATTCTGAAAGATGCCTGATGTGGAAAGATCTCTAAGACACTTTACCTCCTAGAATAATAAGTATGATATGGTTCCCTTTTTTGTAAAAACAGTACTATATCATGTATATGAATGCCAATGAACAGAAAAGTCCGGATGACATACATCTACATGTCAGTGTTGTCAATAAGATATATGGATTGGGGAGGGGAATGTTCATGAGAAGGGACGTTCATTTTTTCCTTAAAACCTTTTTGTATTATATAAAATATTAACAAGGTTATATTAATGCATTATCAAATTTTGACAAGCAAAAAAATAAACCAAGCCCTCCCCCTTACTCCTATTCTCAAATAATGCAACTATGCTGACCATGGTCTGCCTGTTCCTTTCCTTGGTGCCTCAGAAGCACCCGTTCACTCTATTAAGTTCAAAAAGGGTCAGTTATCCTTGTTGACTTTAACTGAACCCCTTCACTCAGATGTTGTTAGAGTAAAACTTTAACAAATAAATACAGGACCAGAAAATACAGCTTCCAATTGCCCCCAGACCACAGTCTATGTTGTCACAAAGGCTTGTGGCAATTTAAGTGAATAAAGTTGAATCAAGTAACAAGGAGAAATCAATATCTTATTCATGTTAAACCTGCCCTAATGCCCTCCATTATGTGACTCACCACACAGAAAATCGATTCGTTTCTTTTCGCGTGGCATATGGGGGCTCTAAAGTTTTCATTTATATATATTAATTTTTAAGAAGAGAACTTCACTTCGTGGAGCTCTTTCCTCTCTCTAAAACTGGTGGATTAATAGCAAATTTGCAGACCTCCTCCTGTTTGCTGCAGTTCCAGCCCTACATACTAAGTCGACGTTCTTGGAGGAATAGTTCCTGGATCGGGATTAGGAGAATAATGGTCACTAATAACCATCACTCATCACGCTCTTCATCCCCTGAGCTCCTCTAAGCGCCTGTTTATAAATGCTCTTTAACATGCCCAGTGCATGGGCCCTGCCCTGGAGGCAAACAATCACTCCCAGGGTGCGTACCTGGTGTTGCCGTGATGGCCCTACCTGCGTGGACAATGTTCTCCAGTAGTGCCCACCTCTGGGGCAGGGGCTGGTGGTCAGCGGGCCAGATGCTCGGGACAGGGAGTGGCAGAATCTAATTGCTGGCTCTTGTTCGTGTTTATGAACAGGGTCACCTGAAGCATCTTCAGGTCTATGTGCTGACTACCTCCTGGAAGCTGTTGTTATTTTGAAGACTCCAGGGCAGCCACACTTTAATCGGGAGACTAGCCTGTCCGCTCTTTCACTCTCTGCCCTTACCTGATTCGTGCTGCTCTGAGACCACCTTGGTCCTGCTGCAACCATCCTGCCTCCTTGCTCTGAGCGAGAGCGCCCAGGCTACTTTTGTCTGTGAAGCCACTACCCCAGGACGGGTCTGCCCTCGTCTGTCCCCTGCCCCTCTGTCTCAGTGGCCTGCTCCCCAGCTAGAGGAGTCCCCATGGGGCCAAGAACTTGATTCTTTTTTTTATCTATACAGGATTCATTTTATTTATTCATGCACATAAGAGCTGGAGTGTAGGCTTAGAAATGCAGGAGGCGAGAGTGGGGAGCAGAAGAGACAGATTCTACTGAAACGCACTGCAGAGGGTAAGAAAGGAGAGGTGGCTGCGCCATGTGGGTTAACTCCCTGCCCAGTTTTGCTGCAGTGGCTGCCCATAGCTCCATAGTGCTGAGACTTAACCCCTTGTGCCACCAGGGAGGCCCCCAAAAACCTAATTCTCTCTTACCAAACAAGTTGGAATGGTTTCTATTTCCCTCTTTTTAAATATGTGACTCCGTCTTAAGGCATGGATTCCTGCTGTTTTATTTTCCTGTCTTTGAGTAGATAACTGAGTCATAAGAAATCAGAAAGAATAAATAGTATTGATAGTGAACATTATAATTGTGGTTGAAACTTGTTACAGCAGTTGTGAACTGTTGTTAATTTATTTTTTCCTGATTTGTGTGTGTGTGTTCCAGTAATGTGTATCTGTGTTTGTTTTGCCAGTGGGTAAATTTTTTATTCCTAGGAACCCCTGAAAAACAGCTTATTCTTTTCACATGTAGATGAATATTCTGCACATATACACATCCTTTTCGTGAATCTTTCAGGTAGACAGTTTTTCCATGAAGCCACAAGCTAAAATGTAAAAGCACGTAGCCTGACAAATGATTAGGGAATTATTCTTAAAGCAAATGAATGCCCAAACAAATCAGCTTCCTAAAGTGAAGTGAGAGTTCCTCAAGCTGTGCCTGGGAATATTAATAAGTGGAAAAGACGCCTCTGCCCACAGCTTGTCATTTCAGTGTCCCCCAACCCTGCAGGCAGCTGAGACCAAAGCTTTGGAGCGCCTTTAAGAGGTGGAATCCTGCCATCTTGTGGCTCCTCCGTGGAATTACCCAATAGTTGAGAAAATTCAAGAAAGGCAACCATTGAAATTGACCGGAGGAATCACCGGCATGCACTCACAAATGCCACTTGAATTTGGGCAGTGATTGTTCTTCAGTAGGTACCAAGAACTTGAATACTTGAAAATGACCATCTAATCGGCGTCTTTGAAATCTTGCATTTAGAGAAGGTGGGTGCTGGAAAGGGGGCTGTACTGTGCAGTCAGGTTCCTCCCCTAGAATCTGCAATGCTGAAAAGTGGGACCATCTGGGATGCCAGTGATTGTTGCCACCTCTAGTTCCAGACAAATGGGTAATTTCCTAAAGTGCCCTTCTGATGAGCAGGAAAACTTCAAGCTTGTTAACTAAAGTGTCATTTGCTGGTGCACCTGGAAATATCATAGCAGGTGGTGCAGTGGAGCACCCAATTTAAAAGGCTGATCCATCCATTGGGAATTCAGCAAATGAAAAGTAATGATGCCTGCTGGAAGTCAGGGATTTCCCTTCAACCTGGACAAATGGGGAAGAAGAATATGTTAGTATCTTTAAACTGTTCTCTCTGACTTATGTTCTTTTAAGGTTAGAAACATCTGGAGGGGTTTGCTTTTTAAAACTATGGGTTTGACTTCAGTGATATTTTTTCACATCCTGCTCCTGTTTTTGATAGGTTCTAGGGGTTGGAAAGTGACAAAGCAACATTGTTAATATGGTAAATGCAATCTATATGGAGTTCACACCATAGAATAAAGAGGGGTGAACTGCGCTTATTGAGATCCCAGGGTCAGGTAAGAAGAGCTAATTTGAGGGGACTGAGTAACTAGCACATGTGCAGACACAGCTGCATTTTTTTTCAGTTTTCCCATCTGTGAGCTAGAAATGTAGGGAATGGTCAAATTTGTCAACTGATTATCTTTCCAGGATGTTAATGAAGTGGAACAACCTTAAGGAGGCTTGTGTAGCAGGGAATATATACTTTATTGATAAAGGTAAAGAAATATGAGATTTTTTTCCTCTGTCTCTGTGTTTCCTTCTCCTTCTTTTTGCCATTTGATTCAGTCAAGTTGGGAACAGAAAATCACCTTGAAGAAAATGTTCCCTGTTTTACAAAGTAGGCATGAGTACATTCCCCTGGTTATGTAAATGTCAGGCTAGTAGGACTTGGTCCTGGGAGAAGGGAATAACAAGACATCCTGTGCTTTAGAAAAGGTTGCCTCATATCTCGTGGGAGGAATTGGTGGTGCAGCAGAAGCAGGGAGGACTCTGTGTTGAGTGCAGTTGTGTGGTCAAATAAGAGAAAAATTAATTAAATGCTCCTTGACTGAGTTGTTAACTCCCTGTTTTCAAAATGCTTGTTTTCCCTTGACTTTTGTGCCCCACACTTCTGCTGCTTTCCCTGTCTTATTGTTTACTTTCTCCTTCCCTCTTTTTCAAGATCATGCTCCTCCACTATCTGCTGGCCTTCCTCAAGGGCTTTTTTCTGTGAAAGTATCATTTTTCAAAAAGTAAAGTCAAGACTCTTGGGCCAAATGTAAAAAAAACCATGAAAGATTTTCTATAATTCATTAATTAATGAAGAATCCAGTAAGGTGCTAAAAATGAGGTCAAAGGAATATTTGAAGAACAGCCATCTAGTCTCAGGAATGCCAAGTGAATTTGCTATACATGTAAAATTGGTAATATCCTACAGAATAATAAAATGTAATACTTGGGGTCATCTACTTCACAGGGCAAAAATCAATTGTATCTCTATTGGGACAAAATTAATTTCCAGGGTTATGGATATCAATCATTTCCATCACTATCACTTTTCTTCTACAAATTAACTTCCATCCCTAGAGAGTTATAAAATAGCCTGGCCAATCAGAAGAAGTCACAGGTGCAAAGCTCTACAGAATCCGATATTCCTGGAGGACAACTGAATAATGCCCAGAACCCTGCTGCCAGTTTCCAAAGTCTTGATAATTTTCCCTGATAGGCCAGAGCTCTCTAATCATTCTATACTCTCTCTGGGCAATCTCACCTAACCCATAGCTTTAATTGCCTCCAGCAGCTGCTGATTTTAAGTTTACAGCTTTGGCCTTATTCTCTCAGCTCCAAATCCATACAAATATCCACAGGCTTACCTGACAACTCCTCCTAGATGTATCTGAGAATATAGTTTCCCTCAAAGAACTAAGATATGAACTTGGGAATCTGTGGCTTCAGAACTAGAGTTAAAGCTTGCATCATTAATAGGAGATAGTCTTGGAGGTGCCTACACTGTGGGGTTTTCCACTGAGGAGGAAGAAGCTAGAGACTTGGGTCTCACCATTTCTCTGGCTGAGCTCCAGATAGAAGCTGTGCTGCCAGCCATTCGTCATCAGTGTTTCTCCTGTGGAGAAGCAGGAGTAAGTGATAGCCCTTTTTATCCTGAGCTTTCAGAGACTGAGGTGGGAGGGTTCTGGTGTTGTGCCTGTGATTTAGTTACTGCCTACATTTTCCTACATGAGGAGAGAGGTCTCCAACCAGCAGCTTGGATGGTTATAGAGAGGGGTTGGGTTTTCCCAGGAGCAGCTATTCAGGTCTTCTGAGGGTGTTCCAAAGCTCCTGTTTCTGCCCCGTGGGCTCTGGTTCCTGCTGCCTTCTCCCTTTACCTCCTCTACCTTTCAGTGTCCACACTTCTCTTCAGGAAGAATGAATTCTTGAGCCTTGTTGGGTGCTGAATGGCCTCATAATTCTAAAGCAGATTTTGACCTTTGCAGGTGCTGTTTTTTCCTCTGTGTTTCTTTCTCATCTTCCATGGCCTTCCAGCTCCAAGTCCAGAGAATGTTCCGTCAGTGGGTGCAAACAAATGACACATATGGAAAGCATGTGAGAAATATCTTGAGCAGGGGAAACCTTGCTTCCAGTCCAATCTAACCACTTGTCTGGTTCTTCATTCTTTTCTCTGCCAAGGAGCCACCGTTTATGTGATCCTGTGTTGGCAAAAACCATCTCAAGGGTTTTATTTATTTCATTGGGAGGGCAAATGGGAAGTATTCAAGTTGTTTGGCCTTAGTGTTGACATAGAAACATGCATTCTGATAAACCCAACATTCCCTGACTTGTAAACATTCTTAACATAGAATTCTGGAAAAATAAGTCTTAGTGAAAAGAACCATAGACTGAGGGGCTGAGGGCTAGAGCTGGGAGGAAGTCTCACTTTCCCTCATTGTCTGAGTTACTGATTGTGTCACAGAAAGGGGTTCTGTCAGTTTTCAAGGTAGCTGTGTGGCCAGGAGTGTTCTTGAACCAAACACTGGCCCCTTGGGGTGCAGGTGGGAGTAGGGAGTGGGGACAGGCAGCCTTGCCCAGGTAATTCCTTTGTCCACAGTTCACAGCCTGCTGAGGGCTGTATACCTGACCACTTTACTGGGGTGATCCTTAGCTCAGAATGACTCTCAGACCCCACAAACACTTAATCTACTTTTTCTGAGAATGTATTTAGTTTTAAGATATTAAAGTCTTCTCTGAAGTCAGCGGCTCCTATGCATACCATCTCTGAACTCCTGGTACTCTGAAAAGCAAAAGCAAAAAAAAAAAAAAAATCATACGGGAAGTATGATTTATATGCATAAATAAATAAAAATCAGTCTTAAAAATATGATTTTATTGAGGTATAATCACATAACATGTAATTCATAGTTTTGAGTTGTAAAATTCAATGTTTTTAGTACATACACAAAGTTGTGGAGCCCTACAATCTAATTTCAGAACATTTCATCATAGCAATTACTACTCATTACCTCTTCCTCCCAGCCTCTGGCAAACACTATTCTACATTCTACATCTGTGGGTTTGCCTATTATGGACATTTTAATATAAACAGAATCATACAGCATGTGGTCTTTTGTGTCTGACTTCTTTAAGCATAATGATTTGAGGTTCATGTGTAGTGTAGCATTATCACTACTTCATTCCATCTCTCCTTGTTGAGTACGCTTCCATTGTTTGGTTACCCATTGGATAGTCACTTTGCTTATCCGTTCATTAGCTGATGGACAGCTGAACTGTTACTTCTTTTTGGCTAATATCAGTTATGTTGCTGGGAACATCATGTATCATTTTCTGTGTAGGCATGTTTTCCATGCTCATGGAGTTATATCTAGAAGTGGAATCACATTATACCTTTGTATTTTACTTTTTGAGGAACTGTCAAACTGTTTTCCAAAGTGAGTGCACCATTTTGTATTTCCACCAAGAATACATGAAGGGTTTTTCAATTTGTCCACATCCTCCCCAATACTTGTTATTGCTCATCTTTTTGATTATAGCTATCCTGGCAGATATGAATTAAGTTGTCATTTGACTTATTTCCATAGTGACTAATAATATTGTATATCTCTTCATGTGCTCATTAATCATTTGTGTATCTTCTTTGGAGAAATGTCAAAATCTTTTGACCATTTTTTAGTTGCTGAGTTGTAAGAGTTCTTTCTATGATTGTTATGCAGCTCCCTCATCAGAGGGAAGATCTGCAAATATTTTCTTTCATTCTGTGGATTTGTCCTTCACTTTCTTGATACTCTCCTTTAAAAACAAAAGTAGTTTTCATGAAATCTGATTACTCTATTTTCCCTTTTGTTGCTTGTTTTGATGTCATGTTTAAGAAATCATTGCCTTACCACAAAATCATGAATATTTATATCCATGTTTTCTTCAAAGAGCTTTATAATTTTGGCTATTACATTTGGGTGTTTAGCCCATTTTGAGTTAATTTTGTGTATGATGTGAGGTAAAGGCAAATTCATTCTTTTGCATGTCTAAGTACCATTTGTTGAAAGATAATTCTTCAAAATTGAATTATCTTCTCTTATTAAAAATCAGTTAATAGGTACATGAATTTATCTCTGATCTCTCAAGTTCTATTTGTCTATCCTTATGTTAATAGCACACTCTCTTGATTCCTGTAGCCCTTTAATAAGTACTAGATCCTTCCAACTTGTTATTTTCCAGAACTGTTTTGTTTCTTTTTGTTTTCTAAAGATTTTATTTATTTATATATACAAGAGCCCAGCCAATGGCCAGAGGCATGAGGTATGAGAGGATTCACCAGAGACAGAGCGGGGAGCAGAACAGGCAGACTGACTGAAACACACTGCTGAGGGGAGCAGCGGGGGAGGCCAGAGAGGTCTGCCTCACCATGCAGGTCCCCTCCATGGTAGGGGATTGAGCATGCATACTGCAGTGACTGCAGAGGCCCCATAGTGCAATGTGGTGCTCAAAACCATGTGCCACCAGGGAGGACCCTGTTTTGTTTCTTGTTGAATCCTGCCATTTCTACATAAAGTTTAATTCCATGTGTCAATTTCTATCAAAATGGCAGCAGGAATTTTTGTAGGACTTGCATTTGATCTGTAGATTAATTTGTGACAAACTATCATTTTAGCAATATTAAATGTTCACACCCATGCACATTAACTCTTCTCATCCAATTGAGTCTTTATCTTTTTCTTTTCAATGATGATGTGTTGTTTCTGGCTTATAGGTTTTACACTTTTTTGAACTAATTTATTCTTAAGTATTTTTGTTTTGGTGTTGTAAATGGAATTGCTTCCTTAATTTTACTTTTGGATGATAGACTGTTAGTACATAGAAATATGATAAATCTTTATATATTTCTCTTACATCTTGCAACTTTGTAGAACTTTAAAGAACTCAGTTTGTTGGGGCCTCCTTGGAGGCGCAAGGGGTTAAGTCATAGCACTATGAAGCTGTTGCAGCCACTGCAACATGAGTTTGATCCCGGGCCAGGAAGGGGACCCATGTGGCAAGGCAGACCTTTCCTGCTTTGCCTGCTGATCCCCTCAGCAGTGTGTTTAGGTTGATCTGTCTGTTCTGCTTCCCCACTCTGTCTCTGATGAATCCTCTCACCACCACCCTTCCCCCCATCCCCTTTTAGCCTGTACTTCAGTTCTTGTATGCATAAACAATCTTTTAAAAAAGATAAAACAACTGTAATCCCCATCACCATTTCACCAGTGCACCATCACCTCAGTCCCTTGTGCTCTTATCTGCCTCAACCCTCTCCCTCCCTCCTTCCCACCAAGTGTCCCCAATTTGTCCTTGTCTTTTTGTTTCTGTTGTGTTATTATTATTCTTTTCCTTGATCCTTATTTGGTTCCCTTATATTCCTCCTAGGGGGGAAACCATCTGGTATTGATGTCAAATATAAACAAATAAAGGGGAAAAAATTTAAAAAAAGCTATTTATGAACAAGAAAGCAAAAGTTAAAAATAATCATATAGAAGATAAGTAATAAGTAGTACATCGTTGAAAATGCAGTAAAATTTTAAACTCTGTAAGTCTATTAAGGAAAATGATAGAATAAAAATATTGAAAATGAAAAAAAAAACCAACAAAAACAAAAAAGATAAAAAAACTATAAAAAAGGAAAAAAATTAGTTCGTTAATTTTTATTGTGAGTCTGTAGGGTTTTCTAGGTACAAGATCATGTGACCTGGTAATAGGAATAGATTAACTTCTTTCTTTTCATTTTTTAAATTGTTTTTTCCTCTGGTTAACTTTTTTCCCTCTCAATCTTGAGCCTGTCCTATTCCTCCAAAGGCTTCTCTCCCCATCACTCCCCCTGTCTCCTCAGGATCTGCTGCCCTCCCCAGAGACCACACAAACAATTTTAAACTTGGTTTCAGACACCACAGTCCTAAGGCCACTAACTATCTCCCCATAGGGAATTTTTCCCTGGCCAACTTTCTCGTCTTCTGGCCCCAATTCATGGATATCTACTTGGGTTTCCTTCTCTCCCTAGGTGGACTTTATTCTGCTTCCATTTCCAATTATCTCAAGCCCCTTACCTTCTCTCTTACTGATGCTCTCAAAATTTTCTGTACTTCATTATGTGGAACAATTCAATCCTTATTTTCTCACAAATTCCCACCTATCTATGTTCAGCAAACACATTAAAAAACAAGCTTTAAATAAAAGCTTCATCTTAAGATGCAGCAAAAATGTTTTCCTAAACTAAAGAATTGTCTCCTCTGGAGAGGAATTTTGCTTTTTCCCTAAAAGTTAAAAGCAGCTGCTATCAGTTTTGCATAAAGGTAATAGTTCTCTCTTCATACTACAGGGGAATTTTCTTTTTTGAGTTGCTATAGCCTGATAAGAGAATCACTATCTGGGAAATCAAAATACAGGCCTTATCCTGGGAGTCTGAAGGTGCCAGAGCCCACCCATCTTCTTGAAAAGCAAAGCAGACTGGTGCTGGGCAGTGGATGTGTGTCTGCATAATGGCTTATCGCAGATCCTCTGTGTTAATGTTGGGGAATTCAGGGGTGTCCCATGTGGAGCAGTGTCTCCTTTTAGGTCATGGGAAGAGAAAATGAAAGCTAGTTTGGATGAAGTAATTAAGAATTTGATCTCTGGACTCAACTGCTTGGATTCAGATCCTAGGTCTGCTATTTGATAAATGTATGACCTTGGGCAAATTACTAAACCTTTGCAATAATCCTACTTTACATTTACATTTATCTTTCCATACTTAAGTCTTTTTAAAAAAATCTTTAAAATGCAGATAATAATATCATCTTCCTCATAGGATTGTTATAGGATTAAATGAGTTAATTTATGTAAATCTCTTAACACAGTCCTTGACATGTAACTAAAAAGGTGTTAAAGCAAACCACAATCAACAACAATAACATCCTGAGGTACAGAGATCTTCCCTGCCAGTTTGTGAGTAGTTAGGTGGGCTGGGCCTGTGCTATTTATAGAATTTCACATTTCAGCACAGGTGACTGGCACATAACAAAGACCTCATCAAAGACCTATTATTTGAAAGGATGAATGAACTTTTTAGGTCCATTCAGAGGGTAATATCTTCTCAGGCTACAGATCAAATGGAGATATTATCAAGCACCTTTGTGAATGCCCTTAGGGAAACCATTTTCTATGTCCCGCCAAAATGTGTGAATGAAATGTTATAGAGTTAAATTTCAAGAAGATGTTGTGACTTAGAACAATCCAAAGAGAAGAAAAGAAAAACTACTAAGCAACATAAGGTTAAAAGTGTTCATGGGGAAGGAGATTCAATAATAAACAGATAAAAATAAAACAAAACAGTACAACAGGGATGGCAAAAGGCCCAGACAGTAAAGGCTTTATGCTTTGCAGGTCATACCACTGGCCTTTGCTGTAGTAGACAGAAACAATATGTAAATAAGTGGGCACAGGCGGCTGTTTTACAATAAAACTTTATAATGCCAGGAAGAGGGCTGGATTGGTCTGCAGGTTATAGTTTGTCAAATGCTGCACTAGAACAATGTCAATAATGAATAAAGGAATAACAGAGGGATTTTGAGAGCTGGATGCCAGGGAGTGAAGGTAGCCCCCCACCCAACACCTACATGTGCCACATGTGCAGCCCCAAGGAGCATTTACCATGATAATTTCAGACTTAAATGTGGCAAATATGAAGATTGGATCAAAAAGACATGGAATTCCATAACTTTTTTCATAAGAAAATTCACTTTAGTAGAGTTAAACTCAATTTTTTGTATTCAAAATAGAAAGGATAATTAAAAATAGACTCATTAAATTTTGTTTACTTGCAGAATGAGTTTTTGAATCTATGTTAAAGATGAGACATATAATCTAGATATTCACAGAATTTCAAGCATAATAAAGAAACCACATTCTGAAAAGGCCATCTCCGGACTGCCACTTCAGGCCTTGGTTTTCTTCAGTGTGTTATAGAGATGCTTCTGTAAGGTTGGTGGTGGATAGAATAAGGCAAAAAGACAGAAATAAGAAAGAGGGGAAAAGTTTTATTACACTCCAGGGTGAAATTCAGAGACCCCAAGCAGGTGGTCTGGGAGAGACACACCCTGCATACAGGCTAGGGGTCTTTTATATGCCCCTTCTTTGCCAGGCCTGAGTGGAAAAATACCGGTGAGTCATGTGTTGTCCTATGGTCAGTGGGTGGCAATGGAAAAGTACCACAGAGTCATATGTCCCCCTTGGTTAGAGGGTTCTTATTTGCTCTGGGTTACTATTTCACCTGGGAAGTGGATACCAGGTGACAGTTTATCTCATGGTTCCCTGCCGGCTGTCTTTGACATGCCCCTTCCTCAGAACCTCTGCCCAGGGGGGAGCCTGGGTGAGGAGTTGGGTGAGGGGCCTGTGTGACCTTTCAGCTTTAACCTCTTTTCCAGCAGGAGTAGGACTTATTCAAGTGGTTGATTGGCAACCTAAAAATGCAACCTCTCCTGGACTGAATCTGTACAAGCCTGGGGTCACAGTTTATGGGTCCTCACCCGTCCATTCACACCTGTAAGACATAACACAGCCTCAGAGTACAACAGGTTTGTTAACAAAGGGGAGATTGGAAAAAGAAAGGAGTTTCTACGGCCACAAGTGATCAGCTGTCTACCTATATAGCATCCATGGTGTTCAGTAGTCCAAACCAGAAAGCACCTGTGCAAGATGGCATTGTCCCTTCAACAAGCACCTGGAGCTGATGGCACAACAATAAGTGGTGAAACAGGACCCAGCTCATGGTGGCAGCTTCACAGAGTCATAGGTGACTCTGCCAAGGCAGCAGTGCAGCAGCTATCTACAGGGAGGGCTGAGCAATGTTGGAAGCAAGCACGAGGAGGCAGTGCTGGGTGTGCCAGAGGCAGGGGCAGTGGTTAGGTGGCGGTCTGAAGGCACAGAAGTGGTGGACAGCTCTAAGAGGTGGTTGGACACTGGTCAGCAGTGCTGGTCACATGCAAGCAGCATGGCCAGATCAGGCACCAGTGTTATAGCTACACACAGGACAGTGACAGACTGCTCTTTTAGAAGACATGCCAGAGGATCAGTCACCAGTATACAGTTTTTTTCAGAGGTGCCGGCACCTATTAGCTGGTGATATGGAAGCAAAGCCAGGGGTAGGTGCAATGGTCAGGTAGTCAGGTGGGGATTCAAAGTTCTAAGAGATCAGATGTGAAGGTCTTGATGAATGAATCTTAACTGAAGATCTCAATGAATGAAGGTCTTAATCTTCATTCATAAGCTGCCCTGCTTATAGTTCCTTCAGGGTACCTATAGAAATATAATACACATCAGACCTAATTGGTTCATTTTCAAAATTGTCACTCTTTCTAAGACTTGATCAGTTCACCCCTGATTGGTCCATTTCCAAAGCCATGCCCATTTCAAAATGGAAACCCCACCAGCAGTGGAACCTGCCCTGTGCTGAGGTCGGGCGTCTGGTGCTGGGGCTCGGTAGAGTCAGGCAAGCGCCACTGCATTCAGGAGTCGCAGGGACTCCTCTTACAGGAACACCTGCCCGCTCAACATCACAAGACCTATAACCCAGCTGGAAACACCATGTTCCTGAATAATGTTTTCTTTCTATTTGAATCCTACTTGGGAAAGAATGAAGGGCTTGACTATGTTACTGAAGCTAGCTTACTTCCTCATAACTGCATTCTCTGGAACGGCCCTATGGCACTTCAAATGAAGTCCTTGAGAATATTTGGTTTTAGCTCTAATAGACAGTTCTGTTAATTTCCTAACAACTGGAGCCTTCAATGTGGTTGCTAAGTTTGCTGAAACACAGAAGAAATATACTTTCAGCCTGTTGTATAATTATCTTAGGAATTATAAAGGCAATAAATGCATGATTGCTTTTTTTATTAATACATTAAAACAGAGATGTGTAAATTGCCACTTTAACAATCTAGTGGCAGCAAATTAGATAATAATGTGATTACAAAATGACAATTACTTTTGGCAATTAATTGACATCACCTTTCAGTGGCCTTTTTCAGTTCATTGTTAGGGACATTCAATGAACAACAGGATCATTTTAAGGCTGAATGGGAGCCAAGGGGATGAGTTAAGTTAATTACTTAACAAAACAAGTGGTTGATCTTTATGTTCTTGATCAGTGGGTCTTTGGGGTCTAATAACAGCAGTACATACCATACCTTTTCCCCTGAATGATGCCCAAATGATGTATAAACTTTTTGTAATGTGACTACCACCCATAAATCACTTCATTTATGAAATATGGTAGCTTCTGATGGGATAAGATTGCTTTTCACAATCTCATTAGTTTTAAGAAGGAAGGTGAGACTATCTTGCCACTGACTGTAAAGCAGGTAAGGAAGGAAGGCAATTTCTTTGTATGTTGCATGAAAACTGACTGAGGAAGAAACAGTTATTTCATCATATGTAGACTCAAATGTTTACAAAGTACTTTAATAGACACAACTAAATTTAATCCTCATAGTTCTGTATTTTGGTGATGGTGAATTTACATGAATGGTTCTAGAAAACGTCTTAAAACATAAATCTAGTGGTTTATCATCAACCAGGTGAAATTTCTGTAGCTTTTGTATATTTGATGGGGTATTAGATTCATTTTTAATAGACTTTAAAATGTTAATATACAATAAACCAAAACATATTTTTCACTGTTTTGATTAAATAGTTATAATTATTGGCAGGTAATCTTATGCTGAAATTGGCAAGTGCAACATTACCCTATCTGTTGCTAACTTGAAGCTATATATCTTGTCTGTATTGAATTTCACTACATGCTTCTTGTTCTCTCCTGAAACTGAATAATGAGATTAAGCATCTCTCAATAATGAGAGCAGACACAATATTGACTGATTTCTAACCGCTCAGCATTATCTTTGATTTTTTTTTTTTTGTATACAACTCAGAGTCTCTAAGCAGTTCTTTCTGCATTTTAATATCTAGCACCAGAAACTGTATTACAAGGCAACTGAGAACACTGGCAGAGTGAGCGTTGAAATTGAGGCCACCCCACAGGTCCCTCAAAATCATTTATTTGAAAAGGCCATTTTGCAAGGCCAGAGAGATGGTTAAGTGACAGTTGCTGGGTACAAACCTGTGGACACTCATGTCTAAAATTCCAGTTCTAAGTACCCAGTGTCAATGCATAAAATCAGTCCTTTGTGCTTTCAAATTCTTGGTTGCAGGGTGAATATTTATGACTCCAGAGACATAAGCAGCTCTCTTTCATTTATTCATTTGCACATTTCACAATTATTTATTAAATACCAAGATGTTCCAGGCACTGTGCTAGCTACTGAGACTACAGAAGTGAACAAAGATGCTATAGTTTTTCCTTTCACAGGGAATACAGCAGAAAGAAGAAGACAGTCCCATATTATTCTGTATATCAGCAAACTTTAATGCAGATGGAATTGGTTCTTTCTGTTTTTCTTCTTTCTGTCCTCCTTCCCATATCCTTTCTCCCCATATCTCCCCATTTCCCCCTTCCTTTCTAGCTCTTTCCTATAAACCTGTAATACAGGTTTGATGTCACTTGGTTTACTAGATAATGTTAATTTGGGACTGGGAGATAATGAAATCCTTGGGATCAACTGTGTTTCTATCTAGCTCACATTCTTTTTTTGATAGTTTTTGTATTTTCTGGCAGTATTAAACATTCTCAGGGGAAATATCATCTTTAAAAATACCTTTTGGTAGTTCCCATTCTCCTTCTCTTCCTTTGTTTGTAACAAGAGAAACAGAAAGTTCAATATTTATTCAACTGAACAACTATAATTTATTGAATGCCTACTGTATGCCAGTTACTTTCTGTAGGTAATCCTTAATTTATCACAGGGAACTTTTAAAAAAATTTTTAGAAGTTTATTTATGCATAAAAGAACTGGGGTGTAGGCCAGATGTGTGTGGGGAGGTGAAAGGATTCACTGGATACGGAGTGGGGAACAGAATAGGCCGATTGACTGAAATACACTGCTGAGGGGAGCAGCACGCGAGGCAGGAGAGGTCTGCTGTGCCATTTGTGGGTTTGCTCCCTAACTGGGGATCAAACTGAGGCAATAATGGTGGGTGATGGTGCTGAGACTTAGCCCCCTGGGCCACCCAAGAGACCCTCACAGGAAACTTTTGAAACAGCTTTGTTACCCTCTTTCTGTAGATCTCCATATACAGAGGAATGAAGGAGGAATCTACAGGAGGAATTGAAGTTGGGAGGCTTAGCAACTTGCTGAGGATGACACAACTTGCATGTGAAGGAGCTAGGGTTTTGACTCGCCAGCATAAGAATACAAAGTCCTTGCTGCTCTCAGCAGAGTCCATTGCTTCTAGAGCCCTTAAATGCTCTTGGGTCTACTAATTGTATTTATTTTTAGTTTTCCGTCTTCAAATGAGGGTATAGACCATGGATACTTCTCCCCTATCTCCAAAACTCGTTTCACCTTGATTTTGGTTTAATCCAAGAATGAGAGTTTTGGATTGATTCTAATCATGATGGAAATGCCTGCCATCTCTTTCAACCTTTGAAAGAAAACAACAAGAAAAAAATTATTTCCTCCCTTTGTGGGATAATGAGGGAGTTGAACTGATCATTAAAGGGCATTAGGAACATGGGTTCTCTGTAATTTTGTTTTCATATAGCATTAGCAGTCACCTTTTACAGGTAAGAAAAAATGAGGTACAAAGGCATAAACAAATTAATTTGCATCAGTCTGCAGTTAGAGATTAGTGGCAAGTCTAGTAAAAAATACTTTGTTGGTGTTATCATATGATGATTTTTTTTTTAAAAGATTGTGTTGGTTGTGCTGATGCCTTTTGAAGTTTTACATCATTTAGCATTTCTTAGAAGGTGGTCGGTCATAGGGCGTTTGTAAATAAATATCACTTGCTGCACATTTTATTTTATTTTAGGAACATTATTTGCTTACCACAAAATGAAGGTTTTTAACTTGACTTTGAAGTTTTCTCCATTAGCAAACTGTACTTGTAGCTGAATAAGTTTTTAACTCTTGATATACTGCTGGTTACATTTATACTTGTTTGCAGTAACTTCCTATAAGATTCAAGCACTAGAAACCCTAGTGTCAGTAGATAATATTTATTAGGAGTTAGACATAATTGCAAAGGTCTAAGTGATGCATGGTGCTGATTTGCTTCAAAGTTTGTCTGGAAACTCAAGGTTATATACCTCAGTATGCTTACTGTGATAATTGCTAATAATGGTTGCTGAAAGTTTGCATCTAGAAGAAATCTGAAAAAGCTGTACACATTTGCAACATATTTGGAATATATGAATCATTCATTATTTTATAATGATTTATCAGATACTTATTATGTACTAGCAATAGACAGAACTGAAATAGAAGAAAACAAAACCATTAAGATTCTTGCCTTTGCAGAGTTTATAAGTGCAGTGAAGAAGATAAATTTATTTTTTTCCCTTTTTCTTTCTTTATATATATTTGACATCAATTGTGGTCCCACCACCATTTCCCAGTGCACCATCACCTCAGGCCCTTGTGCTCTTTCTGCCCTCATTCCACTCCCTCCCCTGCCCCCACTGCACACATCCAATGTGTTCCTTTTTTTTATTCTTTAATTAATTATATTTGACATCATTTGTATTCCCCAGGGAGTACCCACCAACATTCTACCCGTGCACCATCACCTCAGTCCCTTGTACTCTTTCTGCCCTCATCCCTGCCTTTACCCTCCCTTCCTTCTCTCCCCCCTCCGCATGGTCCCTGTCCCTTTGGTTTATCTTGGCTTTTTGGTCTTGTTGAGTTTTTTGTTTGCTTTTGGTTTTAATGCCCATTTCCTTGAGCTTATTCTTTTTTTGTTGTTGCTCTTTCATATTCCTCCTAATAGTGAAGCCATCCGATATTTTTCTCTTGCCTTCTGACTTGTTTCACTGAGTATAATTCCTTCTAGTTCCATTCATGTTTCTATAAATATTCCTAGTTTCTCATTTTTGATTGCTGAATAATATTCTATTGTGTAAATGTACCACATCTTCTTGATCCAGTCATCTACTTTTGGGCATTTGGGTTGTTTCCAGGTCTTAGCAATTACAAATAGTGCTGCAATAAACATGGGAGTACAGGTGCTCTTTTGGATCAGTGTTTTTGTGTCCTTTGGGTAGATTCCTAGGAGTGGGATTGCCGGATCATATGGTAGTTCCATTTCTAGTAGACTGAGGAATCTCCATACGGTCTTCCATAATGGTTGGGTTAGCTTGCATTCCCACCAGCAGTGTACTGGGGTTCCTTTTTCTCCACACCCTCGCCAGCATTTGTTGTTGGTTACTTTGATATATGCCTTTCTTACCGGTGTAAGATAGTACCTCATTGTGGTCTTGATTTGCATTTTCCTGATTATGAGGGATGTTGAGCATTTTCTCATGTGCCTGTTGGCCATGTGTATGTCCTCTTTGGAGAAGTGTCTTTTAAGTTCTTCTG